>JAIGNY010000864.1:810000-837500 GCA_020152595.1 Chiridota heheva | reverse complement strand
GGTTTAGTATATCTTAAAGGTCTGTCATGTCGTATTAGTTCAACCGATTAACAATCATATCAAATCTCACATCGAATTGCTTAAAATTCGCTCATTACAAAAAATACTCATACACACCAAAGAGTCATATCCGCTAAAGTGTCATACCCACCAAAGAGTAATATCCACCAAATAGTCGTACCCAACAAAGAGTTATACCCATCAGCCACCAATATGTCTACCGAAATTTCGTGAAGTTTTTGAGATTTTAATGAAAATATTGGTGTTCTCTAAATTCATATATCACAAATATTGCGCATATTGCAGAATTTTCTCCACCCAGAAACCCACAAAACTGTTTTAAAGACTTAATGTCTTTTGCTCTCGACATATAATATTCTATCCAATATGTGATGAAACAATGTTGTAGTTGGTAGATCTGAAAATTAGATTGCTGTGCTTTTATCTAACATGCTCCGAAAACATTTGAACTTGACGCGAAATCTTTAGATGATCGACATCATAACTTAAAGGTGGACATAGGGACATATAATAATTTCAATATTGGTTGAAAGAGTATTAAAATCTGAGCAGATCGGTTTCTGAATTATGACAATAGCACTTTTAGTTTTTGAGTTATCTGGTTATGGCCGATTAAAGATTTATTAGTTTTTGATTCATGAGAAATATGTGATGTATGACCAGGCGGACAGCTCAAAAACGTCACTGAAACTGATGGAAAAATCTATTGCAGCTAGATTTTTATTGGGGGCGTGGCAAAAACTCTTGGTCAGAATTTGATGCACTACTTCAAAGGGTTACGACAGTCATTTCAAAATAAAGTATTCACGAAACAAATCATCAACGTCACCCGTAATACATACAATATTCAAATGAATGCCTGAGCTTAAAAAACGCTGTAAAACGATCAATGTTTAACCGATTTTATGAAATATTTTGCTGCAGTGATGATTCTTAATAGATTTTTAGCAATTTAGCTAATATTGTTTTAGTACGCCTTAAAGAAGACATAAAGTCTGACCTAATCCTTATTTCATATGACAGAATTGAAAATAACAACTTTTCTTGACCGACTTTCATAACCCCTGAAGCAATCTAACACATTTTTTGTAATTACTAAAAACTTTAATGCTACTATTTAATAGTACCATGGGAGCTGCCATTTTGATTTAAAAACATGCATATTATGATGTCATCAGCCCAGCAGGATGTTGGAATGCTTTGTTTTTCTTTATAATCTACTTCAAGTTTTCTAGCTTATGAAAAATTGTTTTTCTTTTGTAAGGGTCAAGAAGTTTTTTGTGTACACAAGAAATTATGAAAACATGCTGTTAAAACTTTGTGTAACATCATTTTGGAATCAAAATTTATCACATTTATAAAGAAATACATACCTATTCGGGAAATTATGTCATCATGCACTATATTTTAATACAGAATTTAACAAAATTGGCAGCCGCATGTGTTGATTTTAAACATGAATAACTTGAGATAGGAATACGATTTTGACTTGCTGTTCTTGGCATTTGGTTAAGATATTTATCCTCTATCATATAAAATAATTATTGTATAAGACTTTATGTCTCCTTTAAGCGTACAAAAGGTCTGATTCTTTTTATAGGGAGCCCCAGGCCAAAGAGGCCCTAAAGGAGACTCAGGGATAAATGGACCATCGGGCTCACCGGGAAGAAATGGAAATAGTGGCACCCCTGGCCCAGTGGGGTTACAAGGAACTGTAAGTTATTTTGTCGTTCCACATTAATCCACATTACATAGTTATAATGTGTTTAAAACGATCAGTGGCACGGGTATGTACAGTAGTTCCAAACTGTGCATATTTTCAATGGATGTAGCACAGAAGCGTCGCTGAAGGAAAATAGAGGGCCGGAAATTTGGAAAGAAATTTGTTGATGATTTGTCTTAAATTGGAAGCATGGTCCAAAATGGGTGGTGTTTTTTTTTTATTGTATTTACTTTGCGGAAATCTTAGACTATGGTTGAAAATCGGAAAGCTTAGAACCACGATTCCGGAATATCGGGATATTTAGGATCATGTTTCAGAGAGTCGGACAAGTTTGATATCAGGATTCAAACAATTAGATGACTAAGCCCCGGCTGCAAATCCGTCTATATTCCTTGTCAACAGTAAACGGCACAAAACCACTGCCTTCCTCAATATTTATATTTTGCAGCCAACATCAACAAAGGCAAGGGAGGGGGGGGGGTTGCATGCGCTTGTAAATTGATGAGAGTGAGACACGAATTGAATAAGACGTGAATCAGTCGTGTTTTGTGTCATTCATTTTGGCGGGGATTGTAGCTATGCCAATGATGGGGAAAATATTTTTGTTTGGCTATTGAATCAAGTAAGAAAAATAACACTGATTTGGATGTGATTATGTTGATTGCCATTTTTTTTCTTTTTTTACAGACATTTCATTTCGTTGATTCTAATTCTAGACCATAGTACAAAAATCGGAAAGTTTAGAACCATGATTCTGGAATACTTTGGGATCAGGATTCGAACAAATTTAATGATTTTGCCCCTGCTGCAAAACATTCTAGCTACGCCAATAATGGAGCAATATTTTTGTTTGGCTATTGAAGCAAGTTAAAAAAATAATACTGATTTGGATGTAATTATGTCGATGGTCATTTTCACTTAAATTTTTTTTTTTTTTACTGTCATTTCATTCATTAAAGTACCCAAAAATATCACGTGATACTCTATCCGCACTTTATTGCACATTACATAATTTTGCTATACCTCCTTTCAACTGTCTTGTTACTTCCATGGGTGGGCGTAAACTTTGAAGGGGAAATATGCCAAGCGTTCTGATTTCATGGATAATGCTGGATTTTATTCTCCACCTGCTTCTCCGCAAATCATAACTATTGTTTTGCGTCAAATCACATTCATCTCAGTTTTGCACATTCATCCTCAACAGTTTTAGCCATAAAGTTGAATGTACCCTCTTTTAGAATAACAAAGTGAAAAGTCGTGATTTTAGTTCTTACGTAACATTCATACAATATATATTTTGAAGACAGAATATTTACATGCGAGATTGGAGTTTTTCTTTCAAATATATCGATTGATTGATTTTTCTTCGTTTTATCATAGAATGGAAACTCTGGCGCACGAGGACCGCCCGGTCCCCCAGGGCCGATTGGAAATCCTGGCATACCAGGTGTACCCGGAACAAAAGGAGACAGAGGGCAAATGGGGGACAGAGGTTACACCGGCGCACAGGGACTTCAAGGTTTTGCAGTAAGCCTGGTTTTTCTATGTTAAAAGAACATGAACTCGGCTGTTTTCGGCTTTCTTCGATATTGCTTTGAACAGTTGAAATACTCTTTCATATAAGATAAAATTTGCTTGACCACTAATTATTTAACATTTACTGTAAGTAATTCTATCTTGGTTAAAAGAATATTTAAATTTGAGCTGATAAGTATTTGAATGATGAAAATAGCAGTTTTAGGTTTGGAGTTATTATATGAATCAAAGATTAACCAAGTTTTGATATATGCAGAATTTGTGCCAGAATTTTATCGAGACACCGTAAAGACTACAAATCTTTTCGCCAGAATTCGTAGCACCAATTCAAAGAATAATTTGTTACACATAACGAACAAATTTACAGAGAAATATGCATATCGATGCTTGAGATTTTAAAATGCTGTAAAATGGTACGTTAAGAACTAATCATGTATGTGCAAATATTGCTATACCTTCATGTTTATTTTTGATAGATTGTGAAGCAAATATGCTAATGATTTCTATATACCTTTCATCGTGCATATCTTAATGAAATATTAATTAACGAGGCAGAGTGTTTATATACGTATTTAATGCACGGTTCAAAGGATTACGCGTATAAACACGATGCCAAAAACATTAATCTTTTATAAACTTTTCGTGTTAGATTGTTTGAAGCCATCTATCATGAATAAAATGTGGCGGTGTACATTTTATTCTAAAACGATACTGATTGGTCTATCAATGTAAGTGCACATTGTACAATTGGGTTTCGACCAATCAGAACACACGAATTGAAATCTATTTACTTCCGCGTTATAGAGACTATAACTGGCCTTTAAAATGCATATTTTTTTTTAGTTTACCTACATTTTTTCCCTTTGTTAAGAAATTCACCTGTTGTAAAAGTGGACGACTAAGCCAAATACTGTACGTCGTGCATTACGGAAATTTAGTACATGAGTCATGACGATGCAAATACTCATAATATAACTATACTTATAATATACATTTTATAAGCATAAGAGTTTTGTGGATGAAGTAAGTATTGTATTGATAACAATGAAATTCAAATGTTGTGACTGAAAACTGCATGTTTATTCTAAATTTTGAAATTTTAAATGTCAAATTTTATTTCAAAAAAGATTCTATATTTATCTAAAAGTCTGAAATTCTGAACCGATAAAGGCTTTCCTTTCTGCAACATTGCTGATTTTCATAAAATAATGAATTGTAACCTTTTTGGTAATTTCAGGGAATAACACCGTCAGAAAGTGACATATTGTCTCTGATAGAGAAAGTTTTAATGGGTGAGTTTTGACCTTTCATTATTTGATGTCGTTCTCCAAATAAAAGATTATTCTATATTTACATGCTCTTACTTATCTTTACATGCTGTTATCATTTTTTCTTACCTTGTTTTCCTTGATATACCAAACGAAGATTCAACATGCATGTGAATGTATAAACTATTGCACGAATTTACTTCATCTGTTCATCATGCGCCATGGATAGACTTACCGAGAGGGTATGGTGCGGAGGGGTATGGCGGTGAGGGGTATGGTGGTGAGGGGTATGGTAGTGAGAGGTATGGTGGTGAGGGGTATGGTGCTGAGGGGTATGGTACTGAGGGTTATGGTGCTGAGGGTATGGTGCTGAGGGGTATGGTACTGAGGGGTATGTTGGTGAGGGGTATGGTGCTGAGGGTATGGTGCTGAGGGTTATGGTGCTGAGGGGTATGGTGCTGAGGGTATGGTGCTGAGGGTATGGTACTGAGGGGTATGGTGGTGAGGGGTATGGTGCTGAGGGTATGGTACTGGGGGTATGGTGGTGAGGGTATGGTGCTGAGGGGTATGGTGCTGAAGGGTATGGTGCTGAGGGTATGGTGCTGAGGGTATGGTGCTGAGGGGTATGGTACTGAGGGTATGGTGCTGAGGGGTATGGTGCTGAGGGGTATGGTGCTGAGGGGTATGGTGCTGAGGGTATGGTGCTGAGGGGTATGGTGCTGAGGGGTATGGTGCTGAGGGGGTATGGTGCTGAGGGGTATGGTGCTGAGGGGTATGTTGGTGAGGGGTATGGTGCTGAGGGTATGGTACTGAGGGTATGGTGCTGAGGGTATGGTGCTGAGGGTATGGTGGTGAGGGTATGGTGCTGAGGGTATGGTGCTGAGGGATATGTTGGTGAGGGGTATGGTGCTGAGGGGTATGGTACTGAGGGTATGGTGCTGAGGGGTATGGTGCTGAGGGGTATGGTGCTGAGGGGTATGGTGCTGAGGGGTATGGTACTGAGGGTATGGTGCTGAGGGTATGGTACTGAGGGTATGGTGCTGAGGGTATGGTGGTGAGGGGTATGGTGCTGACAGGTATGGTACTGAGGGTTATGGTGCTGAGGGTATGGTGCTGAGGGGTATGGTGCTGAGGGTATGTTGGTGAGGGGTATGGTGCTGAGGGTATGGTGCTGAGGTTATGGTGCTGAGGGGTATGGTGCTGAGGGTATGGTGCTGAGGGTATGGTACTGAGGGTATGGTGCTGAGGGTATGGTGCTGAGGGTATGGTGCTGAGGGTATGGTGCTGAGGGGTATGGTGCTGAGGGTATGGTGCTGAGGGTTATGGTGGTGAGGGTATGGTGCTGAGGGTATGGTGCTGAGGGTATGGTGCTGAGGGGTATGGTGCTGAGGGGTATGGTGCTGAGGGGTATGGTGCTGAGGGGTACGGTGCTGAGGGGTATGGTACTGAGGGGTATGGTGCTGAGGGTATGGTACTGAGGGGTATGGTGGTGAGGGGTATGGTGCTGAGGGTATGGTGCTGAGGGTTATGGTGCTGAGGGTATGGTGCTGAGGGGTATGGTGCTGAGGGGTATGGTGCTGAGGGGTATGGTGGTGAGGGGTATGGTGCTGAGGGTATGGTACTGAGGGTATGGTGGTGAGGGGTATGGTGCTGAGGGGTATGGTGCTGAGGGGTATGGTGCTGAGGGGTATGGTGCTGAGGGTATGGTGCTGAGGGGTATGGTACTGCTGAGGGGTATGGTGCTGAGGGTATGGTGCTGAGGGTATGGTGCTGAGGGTATGGTGCTGAGGGTATGGTGCTGAGGGTATGGTGCTGGGGGTATGGTGCTGAGGGGTATGGTGCTGAGGGGTATGGTGCTGGGGGTATGTTGGTGAGGGTATGGTGCTGGGGGTATGGTACTGAGGGGTATGGTGCTGAGGGTATGGTGCTGAGGGGTATGGTGGTGAGGGTATGGTGCTGAGGGTATGGTGCTGGGGATATGTTGGTGAGGGTATGGTGCTGGGGGTATGGTACTGAGGGTATGGTGCTGAGGGTATGGTGCTGAGGGGTATGGTGCTGGGGGTATGGTGGTGAGGGGGTATGGTGCTGACGGTATGGTACTGAGGGTTATGGTGCTGAGGGTATGGTGCTGAGGGGTATGGTGCTGAGGGGTATGTTGGTGAGGGGTATGGTGCTGAGGGTATGGTGCTGAGGGTTATGGTGCTGAGGGGTATGGTGCTGAGGGTATGGTGCTGAGGGGTATGGTGCTGAGGGGTATGGTGCTGAGGGTATGGTGCTGAGGGGTATGGTGCTGAGGGGTATGGTGCTGAGGGTATGGTGCTGAGGGTATGGTGCTGGGGGTATGGTGCTGAGGGTTATGGTGGTGAGGGTATGGTGCTGAGGGTATGGTGCTGAGGGTATGGTGCTGAGGGTATGGTGCTGAGGGGTATGGTGCTGAGGGGTATGGTACTGAGGGGTATGGTGCTGAGGGTATGGTACTGAGGGGTATGGTGGTGAGGGTATGGTGCTGAGGGTATGGTACTGAGGGGTATGGTGCTGAGGGGTATGGTGGTGAGGGGTATGGTGCTGAGGGGTATGGTGCTGAGGGGTATGGTGCTGAGGGTATGGTGCTGAGGGGTATGGTGCTGAGGGGTATGGTGCTGAGGGGTATGGTGCTGAGGGGTATGGTGCTGAGGGGTATGGTGCTGAGGGGTATGGTGCTGAGGAGTATTGTGCGACAAACAATGGACCAAACGTTGCCCACTGGTTGTCAACGCTTCAGTACAAACGAATATATAGAGATTAAAGTCAAGGGGAGGGGGGGGCGTGAATCCGCCCAAACAGCCAATGCAGATGGGCTGAGAGGGCACAGGAATCGTAGAAAAGAAGACAAGCATCAGCTGAAACAACTGCACCGCTATACCTTTCTTTCATTCAGCTTCAAGGGCGAATCCTTAACCTTCAAATGTCGAAAATTTTGGACGAATTTCAAACTCCAATTTAAGTCGAAAGTTCAAGAATAAAAAGAGAAAGGATACCACCCATAAACGGCCCAAAATAATCACTTCAGCGATCCAATGCGTTCATGGTCTGCCATGCTATCCCTACGGTTTGAACCGTCCATGCACAGACCGCGCTGTGGCGGTATTTACCCCCACAATAATGTTTTGCCCTCCCCCACTTAAAAAAAAAGTACATGGGCGAATTTTGTATCGTTAATGTATAGACAAATCATTTTTGTAACCCTTATGTGACTGTGTGATACAACTGCAAGTGGGATAGCCAGCGTCCAAAAATGGGGGCAGGTGTTTGATGTCAATGTCTACAAGGGGTTAACGTTATTTTTGAAAAGTGGAAGCGGTGTGGACCCTCTGGTCAGGTACCTGATAAATAAACTACTGCATTGACTGTGTGTTCAATTTCATAAAAATAATTTTGAGAAACTCTGTTATTCTTTTCATTGAATTTACATTTGTATTCTTATTTGTTGCAGATAATATGGATGGTTTGGCATCCCGTTTTAGAGGAGCAGCTGGTCCACCAGGTCAGAGTATACAGGGTGATACGGGGAGACCTGGGCAACGAGGTCCCCAAGGAATCCGTGGAACCTCTGGAAATTCTGGACAGCAGGGTCCGCCTGGATTACAGGGGATATCAGGTGGAGCCGGACCTCAAGGACCGCCAGGTAACGTGAAAATATAAGTAAAAAAATAATGAATTCCGCGGATTGCTTGATAATTTAAACCAAAAATCCGCTGTTATTCAACGCCACTGCACTTCAAACTTAATATTTTTTTCGTCGTTACAACGTATTACAGGGCTAAAAAATAAGGTGAGATGGGTTTAAACTAGCGAACAGCATATGTTAATCATTGGGCAGTTGCATGGAAAGCTCTTGAGCAGCTCCTGAAATGTCTCAATGGACTGATGGATTTCATTTTAAATTTTTTGCTCCTAAACATTCAAAATGGTCAATTTGTTGACACTTTTTTCACGACTTTCACGGCGTACTCTACACACCCCTTGAATTCACATCTAGATGTTACAGAGGTTTGTTGATTACGTGTACATGGTGCATGGGTATATGGAAATGAGTTTCATGGAGTGGTCTCTTAATCCCCATGACGCTTTCTAATTTTCAACATCTTCATATTGAACAATTCGTGTGTCTTTGAAGAGGACCCCCTCCCCCTGCCGCCTCCCAAATTGCAAACGCCGTGTTAAATTCTGTGATATAAGAACCTCCTCCTTTCTTATTATTTCCAGCATTCATGAATATAAGCCTAAAACATCTTAAAACTTTCCAAACATTGAAAGACGCTTCAGGCTTTTCCCCTTTTACCGGAAAATTGTGAAAATGCTTGTTTGACTGAATATTGATGCTTCTTACACATCTGTGAGGAGGGGCAGTGGCTCAGTTGTCAAGAAGTCTTGCTCGTATGCAAAAAGTAACGGGTTCGATTCCCGCCGAGAGCTCTGCACTGTTTTCTTAAGCAAAACACTTTACTCTGCTTTACTCAGCTGTAAAATGAGTACCAGTATTGAGGAAACCGGGGATAAGCAATGTAAGCACCAGCCTTGTGGGCCTAATGACTCGGGTGGATTTAACTTAACACACCTGCATACAATTTCAGACCCTTTTCCTCAGGTAACATTACCGACGCAAAGCCCTTTAACGTCAGAATTCGTCGATCTCTTCAAACGTTGAAACATTTTTTAGCATCTTATGTAATTTGTATTCAATTTGACAGGAGCAACCGGCGAAAGGGGAGAGAAAGGTGAAAGAGGCGCTGGAAGAACAGGTCCCGTGGGACCACCCGGACCACCAGGTAAATGATTATATATTTGTTTTATTGTTGCATCAGCCGGGGCGTAGCCAAAGGGTCAACGGGAAATACAGCCCCTCATTCGATTATCCTAGCTACCATTAAGGCAGCCAGTCTTCTAATGTGTATATGTGATTGGGTGGGATCCTAACCATGCTTTTCATGTCAACGACCAAAAAGGGTGGGGTTGCTCAGTAAGGAACCTTGATAGCTGCTTCTTTATATTTGCGGCTACAAAAGTCGCACAAATTTTCTAACAATGGGTCGAATTTGCCAGCAAATTCTTTTCTGATGCATGGAGAGGGTCTGCCCATCATTTGATAACGCCGCTGCTCTAAATTGTAGTCGTCGTTTAGGATGAATTACGTAAAATGTTAGGACTGCTGGAGGTTTTAACAAGCGTTTCCTTTTTTTTATTTTAAAGGTGCAATTGGTCCTACTGGGATTGGGAGAAACGGTGATGATGGACGCGCTGGTCCACCTGGTCCACTGGGCCTCACCGGCCCCGCTGGAGTACGTGGAGCCCCAGGTCCACAAGGTTTCTGTCAGTACTGTCCAATTAATTACGCAATACCAGCACCGCAAGCACAATATACTAATAAAGGACCTCGCCCACGTCGTTAGCAGTTGGTTTTTAACTTTTATATTATAAGTGCAGAACTATATATCTGATGAGCGAACTGTATCTAAACTGAGCAATGCCACGTATTTATCCTTTATCGAAAAATACACAATATAGTATTTTTTCTGAAAATAAAATACGAAGATTAGACGGTTCATCTCCACGGCAATTATTTCCATCATTAATCTCGTTTTTCCTTGTTTTGCTTCTTATTCATGATTAATACCTGATAAAAGAGACATCTGGCTTTGATCGAAAATAGATCAATTATCTGATAATAGACAGTTGGAAGTAACAGTGGTCTTTGTTATACGGTTTATCATCTAAAGATATCGAGTTGACGTGGAGAGGCCAAGCGTTCCTGAATGTTCGAAATATTGACACAATTACTGACAAATCAATTAATTACCGTCGCAGAAGTGACGTTGCTAATTTGATCGGACTTATCTGACGGGTCGAGCTGTTTTCTTGAGACAAGATTCCTTCTGTAAGTGGTTAAAACTAAAAGGAATTTCACCAAACTGGCCAAATTTCTTACAACATACCTACAATTTGTCTTTTTTCGTTTAGAAGCGGAGGAATGACAAACAATATCCATTATATTCTAAATCTTAGGGATTTCTAATGACTTTCATTTCTGTCATATCGTTGTAGAAATTAAACAAGACCATGGCTCCGTCACAGAAAGTGTATACATATATATTATATATATATATATATATATATATATATATATATATATATATATATATATATATATATATATATATATATATATATATATATATATATATATATATATATATATATATATATATATATATATATATATATATATATATATATATATATATATATATATATATATATATATATATATATATATATATATATATACATATATACATATATATATATATATATATATATATATATATATATATTAATAAATATTAAATGAATATATTTGAACAACATGACGTTTAGGTATGATTAATCGTTTATTTGTGAGACATGAATAAAATGAAATATTCATTATGTTTAAGCGCTAAGTGGACATTACACTTATTTGGGAAACTCCGTCCGTTTTTATATTCTATTTAATTGAATGAATTACGTATATGCTGCAAAAGACGTTCTTTTGTAAAAACTGACAAATTTCTATGAATTTTGCATCAGCAAACAAAATCTTTTCTACATTTTATATCTGTTATTCTTAAAATCATGTACAAATTTTAAGTTTTGTAGTAGTTATAAATTGCTTCCTTTAAAATAAAAGAAAAACTGCTGTGTCAATAAATCCCATTTTGTTTTGTATACTTTTGAATGTTTTCGTAAAGCCCCATTAGGTTAAACTGATTAATTCGTTTCTATATTTTCGTTTTATTTTGGCCATATTCTATTGCAAATTATAGTAGATCTCGTCGATATATTCTTGCTTTGTTTTTATAGATAACCTTTCATTGATCAAAGAGAAATACACCAATAATATGAAGTTTGGTTTGCTATTTAGCTTGAATAAATTCCCAACTGAACGTATATACAAGTGTCTCGTGTGTGTTTTTAAACGTACCATAGGCCTAAAGGTCTCGATTTCAATAACCTATTAAGACTCTTTAAAAGAGTTCTGATAGAACCTTCTTTGAAATTCGTTAATATAGTTCTTTTGAAGTTACGGCTGATCTTATTTGGAATGTTTAAAAATGTATGCTGCAAATTGTGATGTATGACTTGGGTGGGCGTATCCCCGGAAGGACTAGGGGTAACCACGGGAGGACTGATCGTCGTCATTTGGGTTTAGACTGAAATTGTGATGTGACTTGTGACCAGGACTAGGGGTAAGCAAAGCTCGTCACGGGAAACCCTGCATGCGATTTTTGACATTTTGTTATGATTACTTTCATCCCGCCGTTTTGTCCAGTAAAAATGGGCTAAAGTTCCCAGCCCTCCTCTCCAACATCCCTGGCTACTTGGTTATGGTATTGATCAAACATACACATGATTTATATGATCAATTTATTTCTACATGTTATACTGTAGCATCCCTTTCATGGGTTCTCACTATTCTGAATACAAAACTTTGAATAAATTCATTGCTGTACATCTCTACAATTTACTTAAAAGGTGATCATCATAAGGCAGCCAAAGACGCACGAAAGAAACATTTAGAAAAGATACTGAAATATTTTTATTTAAAAAAAAAAAGATCACTAAAAGAAATGAACTCTTCCATGCTTCAAGGTTACCACCATTTCATGGTTACCATCAATTTTCAAAATACCTGGATTGGATCAATTTAAGATGAAAGACCGTGAGATCACTATAATAATTATAACATAATCATCGTGTATATCTGCCGTAATTTCCAGCCAAACTCATGGGCGTTATTATTTCCTACCTTCGTTCATTTGACAAGAATAATAATCTTTACATAAATATTTTTAACAGTTATTTATCTGCATATTTCAGTTAAAGAATAAAAGATTAGCTATTACAATAAACATTAAAGAGCTTTGATGGATGAAACAAAGATTAAATCGAATACTTTTTAAACGTGGACTTAAGAAATGCCTCACTCACGAAAAAATTAAGAAAGAAAAAGTCACTCATGAACAAAAAAGAATGTCAGGTGCACAGGATTATTACGTTCTGATATGGATAAGATAAGAACCCCTTTTACAATCTTTGTTCTACAACAATATCCTATGCACAATATACTTCCCCCAGTTGATACACGCAGGACTATAGGATTGACAATTAAGTTCACGGAGGTTTATTTACTTGGTTGGATTTGTGACCAGAGGTCATCAGACCGCATAGTAACCGCGCGCAGTGGAGTGAAAACAAAGCGATCAGCCGCGTTTGTTTACATGCCATACGTACACGCACAGAGTGAACACATACGGACTTGCTCATGCACTTGTACAGCGCAAGGGTTTGTTTTCACTCCAGATAATAACGTTATCTCCCGGAAGTGAGGTGATACCAACCAAGTGAATAGGCTAAATTGGAAAGTATAGTTAGGCCTACGCCTTTAACTCACATTATATTTAATACCAGGCACCCATTAATATCTTATAAGATTAACTACATTTAAATGTAACTCTGAAATATTTATAATGTAACTCTATAATAACATATACACCAATATCTTTTATCAAAGCAAATATTTATAGATCTAAAACCAAAGACTACAATTTAACCTTTCATCATATCGTTCATAATATATCGGAGGTAAAATATTACTTGAGAGAAAATTTCTAAACATCTTCAAGACCACCCACGTGGATATTATGGGGATTAACGGGCTGACAAAGACTTCCCATCGCCAATTAGATTAATGCACTGTCAATTCCGGCATAGGCGTGCAGATCCCCATTACCCAATGAATTTAATTGGTGTGAAACTAAGGCTTCCGGTGATTTCCAACAGATTTTGTAATGAAATTTAGCATACAACAAATAATGTTTTTGAATGAACCGCGATTGGATCAAGAATGTGCCCTATGCTTCTCCATGTGGGTGAACCGCGATTGGATAAAGAATGTGTACTATGCTTCTCCATGTGAGTTACTTCAGTTCTGAAGCAACATTGATGCAAACTTAATCAAAACATTGATGTAAATACAAATACGAATCTGTTGTTCATTGTGAAGTTTCATTTATAGAGAAAAGTTGAAACTGCTCCGCACATAGTGGACAGCAGTATGATGTCATCAACGACAATTTACTAAAAACTTCATGAATATTCAACGAGAAATGTATAACATGCAAAGCAACACGAATATATGCTTCATTGCTTTTACAAAGTTTTACAATGAACCCAGAAGAAAAATCAGATCTACATCTATATCTTGAATAGCAATCCCGAAGAAGAAGCATTTTTCATATAAGATAAAACTGTTCAAATGGCAAATATAATAAACAAAATGATTAGCCTTAAAAAGACTAAGTTATCGTTTTAACGGAGAGATAAAATAAACAATACGATTAAACATTTATGAATTGTCGAAATATTTACACAAATACCTTCAAGCCAATCAGTAAACCGCCGCGAAAGTGACATCACTAGTATGCACTAGATTTGCTGGTGATGTGTCCAGAAATTTGATCAGGACAAATTTCCTTATTAAGAAAGCGATTAAATTTCCCAACTAAGTTTTGTATAAGAATGACTACAAAAATGTGATTCTTAGAAATATTTTGTTTTTAAATATAAATGACGTCAGAACAAAGTTATACATTTTTTTTTTACACTTAGTGATTTAATCTATCTTTTACTCATCTTTTTGCGGTAGTATTGAATATTACATACAGCAAGATTTAATAATCAAAAATACTTCCTCTATTGTAAAAATTTATGCTCAATTTGTTCATTTTGATTCCCGGACAAATACCTTATAAAATAGTATTATTCTTCCATGATAAAGAATTTATCCAAGTGATATCAGCAGGAGGGAACACTCCCTGTTCACAATGATAATGGTTTTGCTGGTCTAAATGTCATTTACCAACACTACGGTTTCACCCCTTTCGCTTGAAAAAACCTATATAGAATTCAACATGTCTACAACTTGTCACCACCAATGATTCTTATATTGATCACCAAAAAAAGCAGAATAGTTCTTAAATTGATCCCCAGAAAGAGTTCTTGAATTTTGTCACTTAATTTTACGGTCGCAAATATTGAACTCCAAAAAGATTTGTTCTCTGAAAAATGAAACTATCTAAAGAAAATTATCTTCAATATTTTAGTACACTTATGTAGCCAATATGTTATCATGCAAAAGGAGGTTTTCCTTCAGAAGATAATGTATGCTTATAAGTATATTCTTTCATAATTATTTTCTAGGCATTAAACCACTATATATGTGGAAACTTCACCATATTTGGCACGAAATAAGATTATTTGCTCTATTAAAGAAACTTTTCAAGTAATATAGCCATATAAAAACAAACCATAAACTGATATTCATTCATTAGAAGAAAGTAGTTCCATGGAAAATGATTTAAAAAAAAGAAGGTTTTATTGGCAATTTTACTAGCAGCCATATTTTTAACTTTCCAGACACCATAAAAAAAACTTTCAAATATAAAATTGCGCAAAATGATTTTTTAGGTTTAGCTTAAATCCTCTTCAAAAATCAGGAGATAGTTGTCTTCAATTTCAGGAGATAGTTGTCTTCAATTTTAGGATTGCTATGAAATCACTCTCTGTGACGCGGTCATACAGATCTGGAAAGAAAGTCAGCCCTGTTATCCGTTCCACATCAAGCACCGTAGCCCGATGTTTTTCAAGGTAGATATTAAATGACTATGGAGAAAAAACAAATGGAAATAATAAAAGAACCGACAGATATGTATAAGAAAATACTTACTGGACCAAGACTGCAGTAATCCTTCATGCCGATTTAGGAGAACCAAGTCACCCCAAGGCTGCCCATTCAGTCAATGGCGTAATAATAAGGTGGATCAACCACAATCATTAGGCGGATACTGGGCAAAAATTGGGAGGGGGATTTCTAATCCATCATTTTCAGCCATTTTTGGACACTGGCCACCTCACTGATCCCCTAGATCCGAAAATGTCGAATTCAGAAGCTACAAGCACAACAGTTTGAGTTAAGAGTTTGTTTATTTTATGTGGCTGGACATCAATGTCTCAACACGCCTGCGGTTCCCCACTGTCCAAAAAATAACGTTTTGGATGATTACATCAAAATTGAATGTTTTACCCCACACTTGTTGGATGCTGGTTATGCCGCCACCGGTTAAAACTTTAAAACAAATCTGAATTCGATTTTCATTTTTCATTTATCAATTTTGTATTCATTCATTTTCATTTATTCATTTTTTATTTGTTCATTTATTCATTTTGCATTTTTTCATTTTCATTGGATTGATTGATCATTTTTTCATGGGGAGGGGGTGGTGGTTACTCACAAATTTTCACGCTGCCACTCCCCATCTATTCTCCAAAAAAATCCTTGTACAGTAATATACAACATACCTCACAAGTCCTTATTCCGTGTGTATGCGGCAATATATAGGCCATAACATTCAATTCATCAGTGGCGCATGATGCAACGTTTTGCAAGTTTCTATTACATTGAAGCATAACTACAAAGTAATGTGTTGGAAGAGGCGTGCTATCCACCCATCCATTGCTGAAAAAACAAACATAAATTGGAACATAAAGGTATAAGGATAGGCAGAGATTTTTACAACTGATGAAAGACCACTAAATTCTGAACAGAGCACTTTTAAGAGTTTTATAACTTTAAAATTTAAAATTTAAATTTCAGCGTGTGCAAATAGTGATGATGTATGAACAGGAATACAGCTAATTATTTTTTTCCTAAAATTTAAATATCAAAGGTTTTTAAATTGCCTTCTACTGTTAAATCTGGGTCAAGGTTATAAAAATATCCAATTTCGTGTTCACTGTAGTCAACTTCTTCCATTCAAAATATTGGGAGGAAGTACCGAAAAACAATACGTTAACCAATCTGAGGTCACAAAATATTGCACACTTTTTGCTAACTAGTTTTAAAATGGTCAATTTTTGACTCATTTTGATAGGACTTTTTGCTGTTTGCACTGTTTTTATTTTATCTTAAATCATTTAAAACTCGTTTTGTTGTAAACTGAGAAACGACATATTTGTAAATTATTAATTTTAATTAACAACCAGACATCGCAAACGATACACATCACCTCGCCGATAATGACATGCTTTCCAGCCTCTGTCACACCTGCCGTCTCACCCTGTGTTCCACATATACCATGCTACTTCCCTCCCTTCCGAAAATTATACATGAAATCCAGATACCATTCCACAGCATGACCTGTATGCCATCACGCCATATGCCTTGCACCCTATCCCATACCACCCTGTCCCATATATCATGCTCCATCCATGTGCCATATACCACGCCACCGTGTCCCACATCCCACCCCCTGTGCCATCCTACCCTTCCCACATGCCATCCTTCCATGTACCACGTGCCATTCCACCCAGTCCTACGGGCCATTCCATCCAATCCCACACCCACCCTGTCCCATATGCCATCCCACTTGAAATCCATACGACATGCCATCCTCTCTCACATGTCATTATACTCTTGTCCCCCATGCCATCACACCTTGTCCCACCTATCATCCCATCTTATCCCACATGCCATCCAGCCTGTCATAAATGCCATGACACTACCATGTTTCACATGCCACGCCATCCTGTCCCACATGCTATCCCACCCTGTCCTATTTGCCATGACATCTTGTCCCACATTCCATGGTACCCTGTCCCACACACCACCCTGTCCCACATGCCATTTCACCCTGTCCCACAATTCATCCCATCCCGTCCTCCATGCCATCCCACCATCATCTTAATTCATACATCTACCAATCATTCTACCATCTTCTACCCAACATTCTTTCGTCTCACTGCCATTCCCTCAATTATATGAACTCAACATGCCCCATTCATCTACCATCCCTTTTCACCTGCCATTCCCCGTTCATCTACAATACTCCATTCACCTGCCACCCATGTGAAAATGCAGACAAAATAAAGGAGCTGGCGGGCGAAAAGTGAGGGCGTATGTTACTTGAGTCTCACGATAAATCGAATACCTTTCTTGCACTCAGTGGTACGGAATATTATAAACATTACTCAATCTCGACCTAAGTACTCTAAATTTGTATATCTTTTTTCATTGACTTTTTGAAATTTGTTCGCTAGCGCGTGATGGGTGAAAAATTATGTAAAAACAGACCGTGTGATGCGACTTCTGTTGGCTAAAATCTACATAAATTGGCAAAAACTAATTCACTCACTTTTCGGTCGCTTCCACCTTGAACAAATAGTTCAAGATTGATGTGATGTCTCCATGACTTAATGAAATGTTTTTTACATTAAATGCTGAGACTTTTTTCTCAATTGTAGGCCTACATTCTTAAAGATCTGACATTGATGTCTGAGATACATAAACCCACGAGCATATCGATCATACTAAGTGGGGGAATAGCCCACCTTTCTCTTGCATTTGCCTCCCCCAAGTCAACATTGTCTTACCTTAAAAAAAAAAAAACTCCCTTTTAAATTGAGTAGCACAGTACCGCAATACCCTTTTACAATACAATTTTCCATCTCAAGAACGTGAACTCTTTCTGAAAAAATGTATTTTCCACAAAAAAAAAAAAAAAAAAAAAAAAAAAAATAGCTAATGATGCCTCTATCATGTATCACTGGTCCTTCAATATAAATTAATTCAAGTTGTTTTTCTTGGTTAATGCAAGCTACCCGCACGCATCCTCTTATGTGTTACAAGAATAAAGAGAAATTTTTTTCTTCAATTTTGAATCATTTATGACAAATGTATCTCAAGCACAACGACTTTTGAATTTGTAGTTAATTTTTATTCAGAATTTTTCAATCAGTTTATATAAAATCACTTAGCGAGGGGCACCTTTGGGCTTCTTTTCCTGTGAGCACGGACCTCCATGCTGCGAGGAAGCGCCTACATATATGTTAATAACCTTTCCTTACCTGCCAGCTATCATCTGGTACGTGTCTCTTACGCCATCGTAGTTATTATCAAATACCGGCCCCACAGTCACAAGAACGCCTCCCGAGCCAAACGCCGTGTTTTTTATTTTGTCGTCATTTCCTCCCAGATCTCTGAACACATAAAAGGAACATATAGATTAACCAATAAAACAGGGATGAAAAAGTTGCAAAGTGAAAGAAACACAAGGAGTATTAACAACGCACGATTGTAAAATCTAAGGACGTTTTTCCTGGAAGCACACTAATAATAACATAGGCAAGTTCCCATACTTTTAACTAAATACCTAAAAGTAAAAAAAAAAAAATTGCTCTTGAAATGCCTAAATTTAGGATTTGCATCTTGGTTAAAACTTGGGAGGGGGTAGTGCTCCACCATGAACTTCCGTCACTAAAAGACCCATCCCGTCTCTCCACCTCTGGGAAGGAGAACATTTTACATTATGAATAAACATTATGAATAAACATTATAAATATACATTATAAAATAAACCTTTTAATAGACATCCAATCATGATAGAGGTAATAAAAATGATTCAAACAAAATAATCCTTTTTTTCCATACCAGTCTTAAACCTCGTTTTCATCGGCACAAAATTGGAAGTAATGAAAATATCGAATTGTTCGTCAAGATTCCTAGCTAACTCAAGTGGATAGAGAAGTGCCATGGATACATCAGAGGGTAGGCCCAAGTTGGTCACCTCATCATAGCTACTACACTTCTGGGTAATGGTTGGGTCAAGCCTGATGTCAAAGCGGTAACAGCTCCTTAATAGAGAGTTCGTGAATTGCTGTAAAAAGAACAATTACAACAGCAGAAAAATCTCTATTAGAGTTTGTCAAGCTCTATGTAATTAAGGGAGAATCATGATTTTAATGCCAGGAGGATATAGAGGGGCATTTTTTTTCTCATGTAAGCAAAATTTGCATTAATATATTATCTGTATGTACCATTGGAGGAAAAGCAATCTCATGGAGAGCCCCCTTCACTCACCCCACCCACCCCCTCTCTTTTCTCCGTAGCATCGCCACTGATCATACCTCAATATTTAAAGGCATAGTGGTACTAGTGCCTCAAATTCTGAGTAAAATCCTTAAGTTGTTTTTATTAATTTCAAGAATTCTTAATATCAGCAAAGTATATTGTATTGTATATTGAAAACATCACAAAGATTTCTATGTCGGATGGGCATCTTTTTGAGAATTATTATCAAGGTCCCTTGGGGAACTCACTTTTTGGACGCCACTGGGTAACACCTATTTCTTACATCTTTACCGTTGAAATATTGATAATGTAATCTTTGAGTAACTATTACTCTCCTATAATTGCCCGCTATAATACATAGTTACATCCATCCGTGGTGCATGCGGATGCGAGCACATAACTTACCTTGGACGGGACACCAGTCTATCGCAGGTTAACTCTCCATTAGCGCAGGCACTCATTTTACAGCTGAATGGATTGGGGCAAGTAAAGTAAATTGTCTTGCTCAAGAAAACAACACAGCGCTCACGGCAGGGGTACGAGCCCGGTTCGTTTCACATACGAGAATAACTCATAGCCACTTCACATCTAAAGGCCTTTGTAGTGCTACTATGATATACGTTGGAAGATAAAACTTGACTTACCCCTTGCTGTATCTGGTACGCAATATAGAGAGGAATCTTTAGCTTCGATTCGTAGGCATTAAGATATTTACGCTGCACCAGTTGACAAAAGTGAGTCCCCGATGCACCCACAGAGAGAGAAACAACGGGGGCACCAAACGGACTGTGAGTATTGTCGATCAGCGTCTGCCCTGTATTGTGAAAGATTATAATCAAATGTCACGAAATTAGTTTCTAGCCCCTGTCATTACTTTTCATACAGCCCACAAAGGAGTATGAGAGCACAATGCCAACTGAAATACCTGTATCATCCCCTCTCCCCTTCCCAATGGCCCAGTTGTTCTCAAATTTGTTTTTCATATTTACCTATTAATCTAATTCTTTGACAAAAATGCAAAAATATGAACTGACATAGACTCCATTTGAGGAGCCTATCCCAATTCTCAAAGCAAACTTTTGTAACAAACAATATTGGCATGAACTTAAAATGCTAGTTTTAATTGAATAGTAATTACAATTATTAATTAATTAATTAAATAATTATTTAATTAATTAATTATTATTATCATTTTTTTGTTGCTCCGTTTATTTCATTGTTTACTTTAAACGTATACATTGTTCACACACACTTTCTGTTGCTAATAATTACAATCATTGTCTTTACAAAGTCTTTTCTGCTATTTACATTCTATACATATCTGCATCGTCATCTACAATTGGCCCATCCTTCTTTCTGCATATTTATACATTGTTCACAAACCCTTTCTGTTGCAAATATTTACAATCATTGTTTTTACAAAGTTTTTTTTTGCTATTTACATTCTACACATATCTACATTATCATCTACAATTGTCTCATCCATCTTGTTACATTGTTCGCAAAACAGTCATTGTTATAATAATGTTTTCTATGCTATGTACATTCTATGCACATCCCGAGCGTCAACAATAGCATCTGCTTAAGCAGTTAAGAGATCTCTGTAATGGTAGTACACGAGAGATTATACGACACAATACTAACTACTATACTAGCTACTATACTATACTTGATTGGAATACAATGGGTGAATGTTAATTGAAGAACTTCAAGAAACGATCTACACCTGCCTTGGTCTTATTTAAATGTTTGTAGACTTTAAGGTTGAAAGATAAAATGTTATGTAAGTGATTGACTTGAGGTTGGCACTTCCTAGCTCTACATGTATAGATATAGTACCCAGCATTGATAACGAAAAAAATGATAAGGGATCTGAAATGGTCGAGGTAATCGAAGAAAACGAGACCCTTGTCTAAATTTACAAGGGAGTTGATGGAGAGATTGCATAGCATCCCTCCAAAAGTTGGCAATAATGGGGCAATCCCAAAATAAATGAGAGATACTTTCATTACAAGAATTACAAAAAGTACAAAGTAGGGAATCTAGCATACCAATTTTGCGTAAAAAATTGTTGCAAATAAGAACACGATGAATAAAACTAAACTGAAAGTAACGAAGTCTGGAGTTGGAGACCGCCCTATGTGGTGGAGACCGCCCTATGTGGCGGAGACCGCCCTATGTGGTGGAGACCGCCCTATGTGGCGGAGACCGCCCTATGTGGCGGAGATCGCCCTATGTGGCGGAGACCGCCCTATGTGGCGGAGACCGCCCTATGTGGCGGAGACCGCCCTATGTGGCGGAGACCGCCCTATGTGGCGGAGACCGCCCTATGTGGCGGAGACCGCCCTATGTGGCGGAGACCGCCCTATGTGGCGGAGACCGCCCTATGTGGCGGAGACCGCCCTATGTGGCGGAGACCGCCCTATGTGGCGGAGACCGCCCTATGGCGGAGACCGCCCTATGTGGCGGAACCGCCCTATGTGGCGGACACCGCCCTATGTGGCGGACACCGCCCTATGTGGCGGAGACCGCCCTATGTGGCGGAGACCGCCCTATGCCCCTATGTGGCGGAACCGCCCTATGTGGCGGAGACCGCCCTATGTGGCGGAGACCGCCCTATGTGGCGGAGACCGCCCTATGTGGCGGAGACCGCCCTATGTGGCGGAGACCGCCCTATGTGGCGGAGACCGCCCTATGTGGCGGAGACCGCCCTATGTGGCGGACACCGCCCTATGTGCGGACACCGCCCTATGTGGTGGAGACCGCCCTATGTGGCGGAGACCGCCCTATGTGGCGGAGACCGCCCTATGTGGCGGAGACCGCCCTATGTGGCGGAGACCGCCCTATGTGGCGGAGACCGCCCTATGTGGCGGAGACCGCCCTATGTGGCGGAGACCGCCCTATGTGGCGGAACCGCCCTATGTGGCGGAGACCGCCCTATGTGGCGGAGACCGCCCCCCATGTGGCGGAGACCGCCCTATGTGCGGAGACCGCCCTATGTGGCGGAGACCGCCCTATGTGGCGGAGACCGCCCTATGTGGCGGAGACCGCCCTATGTGGCGGAGACCGCCCTATGTGGCGGAGACCGCCCTATGTGGCGGAGACCGCCCTATGTGGCGGAGACCGCCCTATGTGGCGGACACCGCCGAATGTGGCGGACACCGCCGAATGTGGCGGAGACCGCCGAATGTGGCGGAGACCGCCCTATGTGGCGGAGACCGCCCTATGTGGCGGAGACCGCCCTATGTGGCGGAGACCGCCCTATGTGGCGGAGACCGCCCTATGTGGCGGAGACGGCCCCATGTGGCGGAGACCGCCCCATGTGGCGGACACCGCCCCATGTGGCGGACACCGCCCCATGTGGCGGACACCGCCCCATGTGGCGGACACCGCCCCATGTGGCGGACACCGCCCCATGTGGCGGACACCGCCCCATGTGGCGGACACCGCCCCATGTGGCGGACACCGCCCCATGTGGCGGACACCGCCCCATGTGGCGGACACCGCCCCATGTGGCGGACACCGCCCATGTGGCGGACACCGCCCATGTGGCGGACACCGCCCATGTGGCGGACACCGCCCATGTGGCGGACACCGCCCCATGTGGCGGACACCGCCCATGTGGCGGACACCGCCCATGTGGCGGACACCGCCCCATGTGGCGGACACCGCCCCATGTGGCGGACACCGCCCCATGTGGCGGACACCGCCCCATGTGGCGGACACCGCCCCATGTGGCGGACACCGCCCCATGTGGCGAACACCGCCCCATGTGGCGGAGACCGCCCCATGTGGCGGACACCGCCCCATGTGGCGGACACCGCCCCATGTGGCGGACACCGCCCCATGTGGCGGACACCGCCCCATGTGGCGGAGACCGCCCCATGTGGCGGAGACCGCCCCATGTGGCGGAGACCGCCCCATGTGGCGGAGACCGCCCCATGTGGCGGAGACCGCCCCATGTGGCGGAGACCGCCCCATGTGGCGGAGACCGCCCCATGTGGCGGAGACCGCCCCATGTGGCGGAGACCGCCCCATGTGGCGGAGACCGCCCCATGTGGCGGAGACCGCCCCATGTGGCGGAGACCGCCCCATGTGGCGGAGACCGCCCTATGTGGCGGAGACCGCCCTATGTGGCGGAGACCGCCCTATGTGGCGGAGACCGCCCTATGTGGCGGAGACCGCCCTATGTGGCGGAGACCGCCCTATGTGGCGGAGACCGCCCTATGTGGCGGAGACCGCCCTATGTGGCGGAGACCGCCTATGTGGCGGAGACCGCCCTATGTGGCGGAGACCGCCCTATGTGGCGGAGACCGCCCTGGCGGCGGAGACCGCCCTATGTGGCGGAGACCGCCCTATGTGGCGGAGACCGCCCTATGTGGCGGAGACCGCCCTATGTGGCGGAGACCGCCCTATGTGGCGGAGACCGCCCTATGTGGCGGAGACCGCCCTATGTGGCGGAGACCGCCCTATGTGGCGGAGACCGCCCTATGTGGCGGAGACCGCCCTATGTGGCGGAGACCGCCCTATGTGGCGGAGACCGCCCTATGTGGCGGAGACCGCCCTATGTGGCGGAGACCGCCCTATGTGGCGGAGACCGCCCTATGTGGCGGAGACCGCCCTATGTGGCAGAGACCGCCCTATGTGGTAACAAAAATATTCTATCCCAATCCAAATTATAGGAGAACTCTTCGCTCCATTTGTTAACACAAGTGAGAGTCTTAGTATGTACATTCACAATAGATGAATAAACGGCTCTGTTTAGAGTGACTTTAGCATTGAAAAGAGATAATTGGAGTTCATTCGTATTAAGAGTAGGTATTACATAACCAGCTTGCTCACGCATGTGAGATTTCTAGGATACAGGAAGTGACGAAATAATACCAAAATAAAGAGTAAATGGTAATGAGTGTAAATCAAAATCATTAATGAAAGAATGATATTCCTTTGGGGCACCATTGACATCATACAAATCGTGAACATGATAGGCGCAACTCTAAAAGAGGCGTTGGTCAAATACAAGTATCTAATCAATTTTAACAAAAGAGTTATTCAAAATGAATTCGTTTTCAAACCCTCTATTCGGGGTATGATAATTATAAGAAGACCAAGCGATACAGACTTGCTTAATAAAGATATTTGAAATATTAGGTACATCATTGGGGTGAACATTATACTTTAAAAAAAAAATAGTACCTTTTTTACGTAATTAATTAATTAATTATTGATTAATTACTTATTTAAGTAATTAGATAATCAATTAATTAATCAATGATTTAATAGAAGAATGTAATTTAGGTTCACGATCACATGCTGTCCATTATATAGCTTAAATGATTCATCTCTCTGAGCAATAACTTTTTAGGTGTTCTTTCTTGGATCCGCCCCTGGGTTACTAACCTATCTACAATTTCTGTATTGTATTTCATTGTTTAAAGTTATTGCAAATTCATCAAATATAAAAAAAAAGGAGACTTACCTATTCCTGGTGCAATATTCAAACTGATTTCCTTGCTTTCCAAGTTTATTGTTTCTCCACCGAATTGCGACTAAACAAAAATTGATAATCAAGATGGTGAATGCTTTTGCAAGAATCAATCAATAAAATAAGATAACATATGTTTTACAATGATGCTTCCATGGACAAAGACGCACATTGCAAAGAGAGATAAAAGTTAAGAAGCAACATAATACCATGTGACATTTTAAAGACGCGTGTCTTTTATTTAAGTACGTATGTTAAGTAAAAGTGACCAGAAGCGTCCATCTTGTTTCTTGCTGAAAGCAAGTTTATAAAGATTAAAAATAATAGGCCTAGGTCAATCCTAAAAATCGTGACACATCAACTTAAGTGTTCTGAATTGTATTTGACCTTTACCCAAGAAAGACTTACAAAGGTTATAGGGCCTATACATGCACTTAAAAAAAACATTAAAAAAACACATAAGTTCATATATACAAAGGAGCTGTTGTTCTCTTTCTATTTCATCAAGGAAATAGGAAGTGAGGAGACTGTGCCACCAATAATTTGTCCAGGGCGCCAAGTACAATAATAATAATAAAAACAACAACAACAAAAACAAAAACAACAACAATAATAATAATGCAGGTCTAAAGAATTGATTTTGAAGAGTCAAGATTTCATGGCTTTTTTTTTCTCTGTAAATCTCAATTTTCGGAAATTCTCCCTCAAATTTCCTTCATTATCGTGAAATTTGCTTCAATTTGTGTTTAATTTCCTTATTTTTGTGAAACTTTTTTTTACTTTTCGGGAAATTTCCATCAATTTTCGGGAAATTTCTTTCATTTTCGTGTAATTTGCTTACAATTACAATTGTGTGAAATTTTTCTCATTTTCGTGAAATTTGTTTCAATTTGCGGGAAGTTTCCTTCAATTTTCTGGAAATGTTCTTCAAATTTGATACATTTTCGTTTCAGTTTATTTTTTTTCTTTTACAATTTCCGTGAAATTTTCTTCAATTTTCTTCAATTTTTGGGAAATGTTGCCAAATTTGTTCAATAATCTAACGTCACCCCTCCTTACAAATAGTTTTTGGACAGTGATAAGATACTCATACATTTTTGTACCGAGGTTTGTTGAGACAAATGGTAAAATCTTGCCCCCCACCCCCCTCCTCCTTTAAATTTCAAATACTTTCCTACACCGCTGACTGCCTGCATCCCAAACAGGAACATGCTGTGACACTGCATGTATCTTCAATTTTAGTTGAAAAAGCATATGATTTGACGAGCTGATTCATATCATTCCTTAAATCTCATAAAAATCACTTTGAAATCAAGATCGCCTGCCGCTTACATTTATCGCAGCATGAATACACAATTTTTATAGTTTTAATTGTTAAAGGGGAAGGTATCTTTTCTTTGTTTCTTTCCCCCAAATGCAAGTCTGGATCCACCCCTGGATCTTATGCCCCACCCCAAATTTAATGTCTAAACATATTCCAGTATCATCCAATAATTCCTAAATAAGCAGGGTTATGGCAACATCCAAATTAAGAAGGAACCCCCAAATAAGTAGTTTCAGACAGTAAATCAAAACAGCTGTCTTACTTGTATCTTGATGTCTCCAGGAAGAAAAAATGTAGGGGCCGGGCCCGAAGTTATATGAATCATAGTTTAGATCTATCCTTACATTCACTTTACTGGAACTAAAGAGTTTAGTTATGTATCAGATACTCATTACAAATCTTTAAAAAAAAAATTAAAAAAATTAAAAAAATTAAACTTCACTGGATTTTCTTCCCCCTTGATCTGAATTCCTTCCCCGACCCCTGGACAGAGATATCGCCACCCTATGATGGGCTACAGCCATAGGCGGCGGATCCAGGGGCACAATAGCAACGTGCCCCCGCAAAAAAGAAAGTAACACAAACATCATGCAAAAAAATAATATTTCTCTCGTTGGTTTGTTTGTTGATGTTTAACGGCACCGCGACAGTCAGAGTCAAATGTGCGAAGAGGGTGTTAATAAATTATGGTGTAAGATTTAGGATAGTAAGGAACAGAAGATTTGTAAGGGAGAAAAGAAAGGGGGGGGGGGGGTAAATACTAAGAAAGGTTAGGTGTAGAAAGGGGGAAGGGGAAAGTTAAATGTGGGGGAAGAGGTTGTTGTTGCGGAGGAAGTTGATGATGTTTGAGGAAGAATTGTTTTCGAAAAGGTCAGAGATTGAGGATAGTGAGGAGAGAAGAGATCTGGAGTTCTGGTATAAGGGACAGGTTACGAAGATATGCTTGATGGGCGCCTTTAATTGTTAATGTTGGTTCTGGAAAAACATACATGTGGGAATCCTTGCCACTTACTCGCTAAGGACTGGGTGTGAATTTGTGTCATCTGGTCTCATTTAAAGTTAGATTTATTCTTACCAAGAAAAGATGACCTGCTGAATAACTCTAAGGACCGCCTATTTGCTTTTCACATTAATTTAGACATCAAATATATTCGGATTCA
>JAIGNY010000864.1:757500-805000 GCA_020152595.1 Chiridota heheva | reverse complement strand
GAGATTCATTTCATGGAGATGATGAGTTTAAGGAGTTACATCTCGCTGATCGTACATTTCAGAAACCCAGAAAGAAAACGGTGAAGAAGTATTAAAAAATGAGTTTCATTGAAGACATATTCAAGTCAATTTCCGAAATTTACATTTATGGTGCAGAAATGAATGGTATTTGACTTGAAGTGACGTAACATACCACAATTTCCCAAGTTTTTTTTCTTTCTTCATTTTACCGACTGAACTGTTAATCAAAATTGTGTGACTTAAAGTCAGTCAGACCTAATCACTATTTCCGAATCATGATACTAAATCAATCTCTTTATGCATATTCATGATCTTACCTAAAATTTCCGATTTGCATGGCAGCAAAATTTTAGAAATAGAGAAAATTTGTAGAAAGAAAGTGGTGAAAAATCTATGTTAATATCTTATTCCGTTTAGAAGTTATAACAATTTAAAGAGTAGAAAAATGTTCTTAAAACACCTCGTACAGTATGTCCTTCAGCTTGGTGATGTCATCAAGGTTCTTATGTATTTCTTATCAATTTAATCACACTCTTTTTACATTATCAAACAACATTTTTGGTTCATTATTTAGATAGGGTGGAATATATAATTTACAAAAAACATTTTGTTTTTTTCTTTGTGTACATCATATTTACAATGATAAAAAACAATCCAAATTATTTCTAAAGAAATACAAAAGACGTTTTGTTGAAATTGTCTTTATCTGTCTATGACATCACAGATGTTGCCAATCAGTCACTTTTGTCCAAATTCAAAAGTACTTTAAAAATTTTGTAACTTCTAAACGGAATAAGATATTAACATAATTTTGTCACCACTTTGTTTCTAAAAACATACTATAACATATATAAAAAAATGAAAATCCATGGGAATATTCCTTTAATCACAGATATTCTAAAATCAATTTTGTTAATTTGATCCAAGTAGGGACTATACCTGCATATCTTCATTGTCAGCACTGTATCCATCCGCTGCTCCTCTACAATTATTGTCGTACCCCTCTGTTCTCCTAGAATAGAAAAAAACAAACATTGCCGTATTTGATGGTGTAAACAGGAGAGATTCGGAGAAAAATTTGAGTACACGTCAAAGGCAGAGGCGTATGAAAGGTCATCGCTCCTATTGGGGGAGTATGAACGGTCACCGCTCCTATCTGGGCGTATGAAGGGTAACCGCTCCTATTGGGGGAGTATGAACGGTCACCGCTCCTATCTGGGCGTATGAAGGGTAACCGCTCCTATTGGGGGAGTATGAACGGTCACCGCTCCTATCTGGGCGTATGAAGGGTAACCGCTCCTATTGGGGAGTATGAACGGTCACCGCTCCTATCTGGGCGTATGAAGGGTAACCGCTCACCGCTCCTATCTGGGGAGGGTAACCGCTCCTATGAACGGTCACCGCTCCTATCTGGGCGTATGAAGGGTAACCGCTCCTATTGGGGGAGTATGAACGGTCACCGCTCCTATCGGGGCGTATGAAGGGTAACCGCTCCTATTGAGGGAATATGAACGGTCACCGTTCCTATCTGGGCGTATGAAGGGTAACCGCTCCTATTGGGGGAGTATGAACGGTCACCGCTCCTATCTGGGCGTATGAAGGGTAACCGCTCCTATTGGGGGAGTATGAACGGTCACCGCTCCTATCGGGGCCTCTCATATCGCAGACGTATGAAGGTCACCTCTCCACTGGAGGTAGAACCTCTAAAATTTATCGGAAAAAGCGGACAGATTGAACTGGTAAAATAAGTTTTCATCGAGCGTTGCTGCTCATCAGGAAATCTCCATCAATTTTGGGGAAAATTGCACCAATTTTTCAGGAAATCTTCTTTCATTTTGGCAAGGAATTTCCAAAGAAACTACCAGTTACGTTCAATTTTACTTAAATATTTCCCAATTTCTACCTCATATTCGGGAAGAAGGTGGGGGAGAGGGATATTTTTGGGGGAGGGGGATTTTTGGGACAACCCCTCTTTTTAAGCCTCTGGCCAAAGGTTGATACCTTTCATTAAGAACTCCGATATGTTTTTTAATATTGTTTAATATGCTTAATGAAAGTTCCATTCAAAACTTTTTGCAAGCAATAAATATCCATGACATTGTCTTTCAAAAAAGTTTTGTTTTGGAACAAGCAGTTCCCACATAAAGCTACAACAAGTAGGTAGTTTAGTATTTGCAAAAAGCTTCTTCCATTCATGAAGGCATATAGATATATTCAAATCTTGATCCAATATCATACTTCTTGTCTTGATTATGGAATAGAGGCAAGTTGGGTTGGGGGGGGGGGGGTGCCATCTGCAGATTATAATCGTAGATGTTAAAGTGTGTCTATTTGTAAGGGGGTGGAATTTTAATGGTCTGACATAGATATCCCTGTGAGTTGTCGATTTCCTGCAGTGCCATGGGAGGATACATACACAAAACAAGTCACACTCGAGAATACCAGCACAGTTATCGTGGCTGGTAAAACTTACTCTCTGTACGACCATTGATCATGCATTAAGACCACAGCCTCCATCTCGTTTTTTGATTGAAATAATGGTATCTTGGTGGCATGTCATTCCTTGTATACACATCAGCATTAGGGGTATTGCACTATCAATTAGAAATGAGAAGAGAATTAGAACGGTGACAGCTTGTTTGCAAAATTAGTTATAAACTTTAATGAAATTCATACAGGTCATATCATCTATTTACCCTTTTCTACCCTGGTCTCCCCCATTCCGTATTCATGACTCCTGATGTCCTTCATTTCCTTTTTTTTCACATTTGTTTTATCTGTAATGCCTACCATCCACCCGTTCTTTCACATTCCCCACGGAGTGTCAATCTGACCCACATGCAGCCCATACTCCCACCCTACACTCAAGCAATTAATCCCACACAGGAGTGTATCTGACTCATACTCCACCGCTACCCCACCCACCGTTCTAATCACTAAGATTAGACCAACCATAAATTCCTTGTATACCCCGATGAAATTGTTACAAGATTTCTGACCTGTGAAATCGAGAAATGAAAGAAATGACGAAATAATGAAGAGCACTCACCATTAGTTTATCTACAATTTCTTCGGCAGTGTTAAGATCTGCTTTGGCTGTGTATGGAAATAAGGTGAAGGATGGTTTGATTTGGTTTGTTGATGTTTAATGGCACCGCGACAGTCAGAGTGAAATGTGCCAAGAGGGTGTTAATAAATAATGGTGTCAGAGTAAGGATAGCGAGGAGATGGAAGGTTTGTAGGGGAGATAGAGGGGAAAAGCTGAATGTGGGAGAAAAAGTTAGGTGAAAAGAAAGGGGTGTGTAAGGTTAGATGTAGAAGGGGAGGGAGGGAAGAGATTATATGTGCTTGAAGGAAGGTAAAATATACAATCATCGTTTTGAAAGAAAAACAAAATTCATACTTTTTGAAAGATCGATCAGGCAAATAAACAAAACGGAGTAATCAAATAATCCCCTCACTTATATAATAAAGGACTATTACAGGAGCAAAATAATGGGGAAAAAATTATGAAAAATTAGAAGTAGTATGATTGTAAACTTTTCTTTACAGTGTGTTGAAAAATGACCGGTCAGCCGGTGCAGTAGACAGTGTAATATCATACTTGCAGATCAAGGACAATTTTTACGTAATTCTTTTTAAGAAAACACAAATTTTCTCTCTTATTTATAGAGTGCATGGTGGGGCTTGTTCTTGCAAAGTGCATGTTATATTTCATTTCAATAATAAATATTGCCAACAATTTAGAAGAGGTAATTAATTTTAAAATTATACATAAATACTGGCTTGGAAGTGCAAACATGATATCACACTGTAGATTTAGACTTACTGCACCAGTCACTTTTCAAGACACTGTGGGAATCTTTAAAAAGGGATAACTTCTTAATGGAATAATATATGAATATGGTGTTTTCACAAATTGTTTCTTTCATCGTCTTTTTTTCATAGAAAGTTTCTTCAAGCTTATAAATTACATTGAAACAAAAGTGCATTGTTTGCGTGACACTTTTATTTGCTGCATGTTTCACTAACCTCGTGCCTCTGATGTAATGTCAAAGAATGCCGTGTTAGCTCATCATTCCATTTTTGAATTGTCAGAAAGAGGGAAACCAAAGGGACTAAATAGAGTCGTGGGAGCCTGTGGGGAATTTGGTGCTCGGGCACCATAACATACATATCGTAGTACGTGTCTTTGCTCTGTTGCTAGGGCCCCCAAATCTGTTTTGGATTGGGCCCATGAGATTTACCCACCCTTCTCACCCTATTGTAGCGCTACTGGGACTATAGAATGTCAGAGTATTATTCTGTATTAGCAATTAATTGAACATCATTACCATTCACGCCAGGTTTTACCATTGCCATTGCTTTTATGTAATCTGGGCTGGCATCGTATTCTGAGGTCCTAGGTAATACCTGAAAACAAAATAACATTCAAATTGTTGACTATATGGGTAGCAAAGGACTGCGATGTTTCAATCGACGTATTGTCGTCGATTTAAAGTTACAAACTCGAGCAAAATGTTATCGATGATTTGGTCACTCTATAAGCAAATAGGATCTGTATACCACGGAATAATAGTACAGTAATGGTAGACCTACGTAAGATCTATTGTTCAATTAAATTATTTGAGGGAATAATCACATTCGCCTTCTACAACAAACTAACTGGGAAATGACATTTGAAATTAAAAATGAAACTAAATACTGTATGTACATATATTAAGATCGAAAGAAAGTGAATTAATTGCAGAAATAAATATTCCTTATGTTCAACCTCCATTTATTCAATAAAAATTAAAGACTCACACTCTCTAAATTGAACACTCTTGAACAGCTCGTATTCAGCTGTCCATTGGTAGAAACAATCACAATGTTGAAACAGTCCGTGGCTTCGTCGTCCACAAGATTGTCCATGAACAAACCCACGGCATGGTCCACTTCACGCAGGGCCTCGATCGCCTGGAAAGGAGAATTAGATCTTTCAAAAGAAACTCTGAATATGAAGACGGGACTTTCCCCCTGAGAAGAAGGCATAGAAAGGGACAGCCCTAAAGGGGAGCTAATCCCCACCACCAAAGAAATCACAGTAACAAGATGAAGAATTAAATTGATCAATTAAGCTCCCATCAAACGTTGCTGCTCATCGGAAAATCTCTTTCAATTTTAGGTCCTACTTCACCAAATTTTCGGGAAATTTTACTAACTTTTTGTAAATTTATCAAATTTTTGGAAATTTTTACCAAATTTCCTTTACATTTTACGAAATGATTCTTAGACTTGACCACTTATTGTCAAGTTTATATGAAATAATTCCCACATTTTACCTCACACCGGGAAGGTGAACTCCTCTCAGAGGAACATCCGCCCCCCTTCCTACACCTCTGCATGCATAACCTCTCCCCTAAGGTTACTTGTCGCTCGAACAATAATTTGACCAAGTTCCTTTTCTATTTCGAAACATAACTAGCAAGTTTGGGAAAAACTATGCAGATGACCAGTTTTCTTATTACACTTTCAGTCTCGACGGGCCATATCCAGCCACGTGGACACTACAAATGTGATGGCCATAGGCGGCGATCACGGGGCACATGCCCCCTTCCCACCCTAATAAATTTGTTGGGGGAAGAATATCATTATGTTCCCCCTAATAAATGAAACGTTATATAAAACCTATATGGCTGGTCACACGACTATCTGGGTTCGTCCCCCTCTCCCATGTTGAAAAGAAACCGCCCCACTGGTGATGACTGTCTTTCTTATATTGATATCATTATAGCCTATGCCTATTTACAGTGGTGGCGCCAGGATTTTGATGCCTGAGGGAAACAGAGGGCAGCTTGTCTCATGGGGATAGGCCTATAGATCGGACAAGCAATGTCGCTCGTGCAAAATTTTCTGAGGGAAATAGGGGTACGTTTGGGGATGGAAGGTGAATTCTTAAAACATGCACACATATTTATGTAGAATCAGGTATGCATGTACGCGAAATGGGCAAGGTGTGCAAAGCTCAAGAGGAGGGCACTTTCTATGACGTCACATAAATCATGATAACATGGAGAGGAGAAAAACTAATGGGGAAGGCATACACACAAAAACAGCTTATTAAAACTGTAGAACTATAACGCTTTTATGACAAAAAGATCCAATATTAATCTCATAAAAAGGTTTTGGAATAGCACACCGGTATGTTAACAGGAGGGTCAGGGTGTAAATATTGCTTTGCAAAAAATCCTCGAATGGCCATTTGCAAAAGCAGGACGATCTTGACCCCCACCCTCGTTGCTCACGTGGCACAGGCAAGGAAGTACCGCAGGCGTCAATGATAAGAAGTAAACTATGAAGCAGAATTTCATCTTACCTTAGGAGAATTGACCCCATATGTACGGGCTGTTTTGCCTGGATCTTCAATGAAAACACTTACAAACCGCGGTCTGTATAGGACAAAGAAATAGTATTCAGCTAAAAGTGTCAACTTTGATATTCAGAGAAATGTAGTAAATGCTATCAAGCTGCATGCGGTCACATAAGAAATGTAGTAAATGCTATCAAGCTGCATGCGGTCACATAGGAAATGTAGTAAATGCTATTAAGCTGCATGCGGTCACATAGGAAATGTAGTAAATGCTATCAAGCTGCATGCGGTCACATAAGAAATGTAGTAAATGCTATCAAGCTGCATGCGGTCACATAGGAAATGTAGTAAATGCTATTAAGCTGCATGCGGTCACATAAGAAATGTAGTAAATGCTATCAAGCTGCATGCGGTCACATAGGAAATGTAGTAAATGCTATTAAGCTGCATGCGGTCACATAGGAAATGTAGTAAATGCTATCACGCTGCATGCGGTCACATAGGAAATGTAGTAAATGCTATTAAGCTGCATGCGGTCACATAAGAAATGTAGTAAATGCTATCAAGCTGCATGCGGTCACATAGGAAATGTAGTAAATGCTATCAAGCTGCATGCGGTCACATAGGAAATGTAGTAAATGCTATCAAGCCGCATGAGGTCACATTAGAAATGTAGTAAATGCTATCAAGCCGCATGCGGTCACATAGGAAATGTAGTAAATGCTATCACGCTGCATGCGGTCACATAGGAAATGTAGTAAATGCTATCAAGCCGCATGCGGTCACATAGGAAATGTAGTAAATGCTATCAAGCCGCATGCGGTCACATAGGAAATGTAGTAAATGCTATCAAGCCGCATGCGGTCACATAGGAAATGTAGTAAATGCTATCAAGCCGCATGCGGTCACATAGGAAATGTAGTAAATGCTATCAAGCTGCATGCGGTCACATAAGAAATGTAGTAAATGCCATCAAGCCGCATGCGGTCACATAGGAAATGTAGTAAATGCTATCAAGCTGCATGCGGTCACATAGGAAATGTAGTAAATGCTATCAAGCTGCATGCGGTCACATAAGAAATGTAGTAAATGCCATCAAGCCGCATGCGGTCACATAGGAAATGTAGTAAATGCTATCAAGCTGCATGCGGTCACATAGGAAATGTAGTAAATGCTATCACGCTGCATGCGGTCACATAGGAAATGTAGTAAATGCTATCAAGCTGCATGCGGTCACATAGGAAATGTAGTAAATGCTATTAAGCTGCATGCGGTCACATAGGAAATGTAGTAAATGCTATCACGCTGCATGCGGTCACATAGGAAATGTAGTAAATGCTATCAAGCTGCATGCGGTCACATTAGAAATGTAGTAATTGCTATCAAGCTCTATGCGGTCACATTTGCTACCACGGAACGGCATTGATTTTCATTTTATATTCTTTGATGTCAATTCATTTCTATTGTATTAATGATGTCTATTTCATACAAATTCTTTATTGGATAGAAATGTGTCACCACAAAATGTTGGAATGTATGTGTATGAAAGCAACGACTGGTATTCATAAATAAAATCTTACCTATCTTTCTCCAACCTGAGCCAGTTCAACGCAGTCTGCATGCGAGCTCTATAATCTATTTCACTATACGAACAGAAAATAAGAAAGAACACGTACATTATCTTTCAGTGTTAACATCATTTTTTGAGAAAATCACAACTATTCGGATCGTTATGATAAACAATAATTACTTAATAATATTTAAAATAATAATATTTACAGTTTGTTGAAATTTCAGGACTTAGTTTGGCAGCCTTTTAATCTAAATGATAAATTCAGTATAGGCCTATAAAGGCTAAAACAAAACTTATTGCAAAATCTTAAAATTTTCTTTTTCCTAAAAATCAAATAAACCAAACCAACCAATTAAAACAAATTCTCAATACAATTCATTTCAATTCAATTATCGATTTAATTAAATGCAATTCATTTCAATTCAATTTATTTGCAAAGTACTCCAAGATCCTATGCACAATACACAAATTCTTTTTCCTAAAATAAAATTAAAAAAACGATTAATTTTAACTTACGGATCGTATTCAACATAGTAATCTGGATTGGAGTCGACCACAGTGCCGTGGATGAATGCCGTGTCCTGCCTGTTTCCCAACCACGAGTGACTCGCAGAAAGAATGCCTTGTTCCTTCGCCGACTGCCATAGCTATCATGAAAAATATTCACCATGCACAAACTATAAAATTGTTGAACATAAGCAGATAAAAGCGAAAAGGACATATATTTGCGGTCTCTAAAGTTCTATGGATATATTACAAGGAAAGAGAGTGGGCCGAGTAAGGCAAAATGAACAAGATCCCCTTTCTGGTTAGTACGTCGAAATGGTCGTTGGTACCATTACACTCACGGGATTCAACAATGGCGGACAGAAGGTTTGTCCGATCTGATATTAAAGGTCTATAGATCTTTTAAAATCTGAATCAGCAATTTTTAGATAGCTAATTTAAATAATGTCACATAGCCGAAATTCACGTATCAATCGTGGGCCAATCGTATACTGGAGGAATCTTAATGACCAATAACATACTGAAGGAATCTTAGCCGTCTGCACAATTCACGCACGGTATGGGACCAAGCGTATGAAAAAATGTTTTTAAGCGCACGTATCATACGTGCGTTATACATGAAGGAAATACGCGCCTGATTGGTTGGGAAACAAAAGGAAAAGTTTCCCCAACATTTGATTTGGTCGTAGTTCTGAAGAAATCACGTTCGGCTAAACTCGGTTTGAAAAGGTGTATAGGCCTATACAGAAAACTTTAAGTTGTTAAGTTAAGGCTACTCAAAGTTGGAGCAGTTTTAATTCATGCGAAATTTGTGATATATGAGCTCAAATCATGTAATTCTATCAATTTCTTTTGTAAATCATTGTCACTGAGACTGATTGGGACGTTTATTCCTTCTAGAATTTTATTGGAGGCATGGCAAAAACTTTTGGTCATGCTGCACCACTTCAAGGATTACGACAGACATGTAGCCTAAAAATTAAAGGATTTACAACAAAAACCATCAAGGACGCCCTGTAGGACTAATACTATAGAGTGACGAATGATGCATATTTTTTAAGCACTTTCGGGTCTAAATAATAAGAAAAAGAACTTTCAAATGAATTGGAGTGCCTTTTTTACGCCGCATCAGCTCGCGTACAAATTACCATGAACTCCTTTAACATAAAATACAATGAAAGTATCACAATAACGAGGCCTTCGGCATGAAATTTTGGCATTTGGAAATTATCCCGGGGGAGAGAGAGGGGGGGGGGGGGAATTTCATACTAAAAATAGTAGGGGTGTGCAGCCTACCAACCGAAAAACATATCCGCGGTATAAAAGATTTTTTGGTAACTACAGTGTGAAATTATACAATTTTGATACACCATTGTTGCAGACTGTGAAATTAAACAACTTAATTAAATCATCCCTTCATGCTGTAGACTGACGTTTCTCTTCTTTCCCTTTCCTTGACTTTTCTCGCTGTTACATATTTAAAAATGCTCTAAAATACACTTCCCGCAAGAAATGAATGCATGTCACAAATTAGATTATTCGTTCACATCTCGTGAGGTTTATTATACATTTATCGTCTTTATTATATGATTGAAAACACTCTTGAAGAGATTTGGATGCAAGTGCTGCAGCTGTAGTCCTCCGCAATGTTCTTGATTAAATACCGTGACGTCATGATAGGCAGTAAAAATCCTTACCGGTTTTCCGTTGTACCACATGCGATTTCTGAGCGATGAGCTCTTGGGATTTATTCTTGGTTCAAATCGTAGAGAATCAGATGTGATATAATCAGAAATGATGCCATGAACCGACGGATAAAGACCCTGGTATTCAGAAAGGAAAACAATTATTACAGCTAAATGAAATAGGATTGAAAGATTTGGACAAGGAGATGTTTCATAAGAAAGGAGCTTTAAATACTAAACAGAATAGTCTTTAAATTATGTCAAAACTATATCCTAAACTTCAGTCCCTGAAAAGAAGGGGACTGTTTATCCTGTTAACTCAAAAACGTTTTGGTCACATTCAACTGCTCCCATTCAACTAATGACCAATTTTGATGAGACGTTTTCTCGTGGTTTATTGCATATTTTCTGAAATGTACTGAAATGCAAGAAATATTATTATGTAACTTCTACAACATGCAAAATATCACATGGCATGACTGTCGTCAGAAAATTATTCTTTTTATCCTTCTTTTTATATTCTCCATCAAAACAATGCCAAATAAGACTTTGCGAATCAAAAAGTATTTTTCGCAGCCAAATATTCAGAAAAAGCCTAATAATATATTTTGTGGCCAAACAGTCTCAGTAAAGCTACATTTTCAATAACAAAAAATCCAAATAACTTTTCCTGCGGCAAAACAAGTCTAAATTGGTTCTTATTCAAATTTGGCTTTTAAAAAGCTAATCATACAAACAGTGGTAATGCTTACCGTGATTATCGTGTAAAGATTTGGATACGTCGTTGTGGGAAACGAAGGAGTTACATTCGGGGACAAAGCACCACACTCCGCTGGTTGATAAAAAGGATAGAGATACAAGTCAGAGATCACACTCAATTCAAGATATATTTAAATCAAGGTGATAAACTGCATTTGATAATTTAAAGTTTACAAAAAAAATGTGGTAAGCACGAAGAATTTTGATGTCGAGGGGAAAGAGAGCTTTGTCTCATGGGGAGGGGGAGGGCAAAGTTATATAGATAACAATCTCGTCGATACGTGGAGAGAAATACCCGGTGCCAGCTACGTAGACAAGGTTCCAGCAATCTCCGCATCACAAGAATGTGTTTTTCTTGCTATTTTTTCTCTCTCTGGACATTCAAGATACCTCCATTATTGGTGAGAAACAGGAAAGAGAACTCACCAATCCTAGCTAAGTTAGGAACGTTAGACCGATTCTGCAGCAGTTTATCGGTTAAACCATCAATGGCAATCAGCAAAAGGGGAGGATCGTTATACCTGCAAACAGATGAAATAATGAAATGTAAATATGTTTATCAATCCTTGACGTTGAAAAACAAAGCACAGATTTGAATTCACGAACCATAGTGCAAATTACTCCGTGACAGGAGTTTTGAGAACCCCCAACCAAAAACTATAAACTAAGATAGGCATTGTGTTAAAAAGATTCAGAAAATATGCTATAAGGACCAGATTTTGAGATGACTCTTTGAGGTGATGACTCTTTCGAATTGGGAAACGGGGATTGCGAAGGAAAACGATCAGTGGCGGCGCCAGGCACCACTAAGTGAGGTGGGGGGGCAATTGGCCAAAAAAGTTTTGTGTGATCACGCCCTTGTCATACGAAAGTAAACTTATTGAATTTGTGTCCCTGTCCCAATAACCGTAAACAGTAAAAGTAATTCTGCAATAACCTTTCAGTGGATCACAACCCCGCCCGCCCCCTCTTCCCCACCAGACAGTTTCTCCTCGGATTTGGCCTAATCAAAGATTCGATCTTGCGGAAAAGTGTCCCCCAGTCCCCCCGTGGCGCAGCTATTCAAAACAATTGCTGATCGCCTCAACTATTTTCGAAAAGTTTGCTTTAACTGGAGCAAAGTCATCACCTCAAACTCTGCATAGACTTTAAGTTATAGCATATTTTTCTGGACCCTTTTGCCTTATATTACCTTTTTGTCGGGAGGAGGGGGGGTTGCCACATGCATCATGGACCCTTGGTACACTCATGATGTCACTCGGAACAAAGAATACAACTATTTTCCCAGTAATTGTCAATTATTGTGCTAGTTGCATTGCCTGGTTGTCGTCGTTTTAAAAGAATACAAACCAGCATCGAGAGCTCCATATGAGAAAGCAACTAGTAACTATGGCAACTTCCCGAATTGACCCGAAATTCATCATTCAGTATTTGATATATGGGGCAAAAGAATAATCACATTTCCACTGTAAAAGCCTTATTTCTGAAATCGAAGATAATTGAACTTATTCACCTCCATATTTATTCACTTACATATTTACTAAACTTTTTTCTGTTTGTAATGTTTCTGAATGAAAGCGAGGTCAAACCAGTGTACCCAAACAACAACATGTAGATGCTGCTACTGACCCGCATGCTGTGCCCAATAGGACGACGTAAATGGAATAATTCAGCATATCAGACTTACCAGGAATCACTGCATATATACTTTTGGTTGTTTATTCTGATTTAAATGTTCATTGGCCTACCAACAACAAAAAAGACTCAGAAATGACCCAACTTTATCATATGATAAATAGAAATAGGTCTTAAAGCTTTCTCATGCACGCAAAAACAACTGTTATAGGCCTAAATAAAGCAGTATACAAATAAAATATTGAAGAAAAAACCCCTTTAAAATCAAAGACTCCCTAGATGCAAACATTGATGATAATGAAATGCGAAGTATTCATACAAGATTACAAATACACACTGCGGCTATTCACGATCTATAAAACTGCACTGCATAATAGTATTGAATACACAAAAGTATACGAAATTATATGGATTAGTGAAAACATTCATTTGGGTTTTCAAAAAGCTGCTAAGTAAGATGAACAATAATTTGCTTGCATGTGGTTAATGACAAAGATACACTTATACGTACAAAAGGTGGGTGTGTTTATTACGTTTTGGAATATCGAATGATTTTCCCGCGTGATTTTCATCATAATGGTTGCGTTGTTCGTTTTATAACACACAAGCAACACAGAAAGAATTTGATTATCATGCCTCATACTGAGCTCGGTAAATTAGATTTGGTTTACGCATGATGCATACAAAGTGCAGACTAATTTCAATTAATAGGCCTATTTCATCAGTATGTGCAGGGCTGCAGGCACCAGCATACCGTAATTTCATGTGAAGTGAGCCATTTACGACGTATAGCTTGTATTGCTATACGGGTAAAGTAGGCCTAGACAGGGACCCCCAGGTGGGAATTTGAAAACAAAATACATAGTTTTGTACACATTTTGTATATATGAATATTTTGTACTTCGAAATGCTGGGATGAACCCACGCTGGGGATTTCCGCCTGATCCATCATGGTCATTCTTCTTACCCCCACCCTCACTAGACGTAGGGAATATAGCTTATGTTGCTACACGGGTAAAGTAGACAGTGGCCCCCAGGAGGGAATTTTAAAACAAAATAAAAAGTTTTGTGCAAATTTTGTATAAGCTCTGTTTTGAATATTTTGTACTTCGAAATGCTGCGATGAAACCTTGCTGGGGATTTCCGCTAGATCCATAGGACATTCTTTCCTGGATGAATACATCCTTGCAAAGTAGGGACTTTGACCAGCATTCTCTTCTCCGCGCCTGATTTGGGTGTACGTGGGTGTGTGCATATTGGTAGACATTATAGAGTAACTGCATCTCAGGCTTTACATTACAGCCGGTCAGTAAATCAAACATAAATTTAGTGATTGATGCAACTTGCAGAGTAAACCACATCAAACGATGCCTGAGCTTTGCGAAATGTGAATTTCCCGTGAAGAATAGGGGCGGCGAAGGGTACCACAAGTGGGGGTACCCACTTCAACCAAGAATTGAAAAATACAAAAAAAGTTCAACTTGATCTAATGTGTAAATGAGCAAAGCTGCCTTCGAAGAACAAAATGATATGCTAAAATGTGTGGGGGCACATAATCCCTAATTCTCCTGTTGCCATGCGGTCCTTTGTGGTCAACGTCAATTAAGCAGTGCATTATGGAAATTAAAACAAATATATCGTATAGTGCCTGCAGAATCCAATGTCATAATACAACAAGCAACATAAATTTCATGTGTGCATGCTTCTAACATACTTTGTCTTATTCACTGAAGTGCCAGCAATGTCACAGATACCAGTCGAATCCACGGCCTCACTTTCCCTGCGTATTGATCAAACTGTCTGTTACAAATACGTTCTTAAATACGTTATCAAACAACAGTCCATATACGTTGTGAGTATAGGGTAAGGAACGCGATATATGTATATGGAACATATATATATATATTATATATATGTATACATATATATGTATATGTATATATATATATATATATATATATATATATATATATATATATATATATATATATATATATATATATATATATATATATATATATATATATATATATATATATATATATATATATATATATATATATATATATATATATATATATATATATATATATATATATATATATATATATATATATATATATATATATATATATATATATATATATATATATATAATGCTTTTAAGGTTAGAGACATACGCGTAGGTATAGCTTTTGCCCTATCTTGCCTGGAATTTAAAAACACATTTTCCTGACATTTTAGGTTCCTTTTTGGTCCAGAATTTTCTTATGACTTTTGACTTTTGAAATGATCCATAAGAGGCTATTTCAAATTGTGGATACAGAGGACATTCGATACATATTTGAGCTTAATCTGATGGTATAGTGTAAATTAGATGTGACACCCAATTCCGTCCCTCCCCACCCACCCACCAACCTCTGATATTTATGAATAAGAGATGTAATACCGTATTCCGCTCACCACCATCACCACCACTCACCGGTGAACGAAATTCTGTAGTGTGGCACATCAGAAAAAATATTTCTTGATAGATCAAAAATCAGGATTTACAGTTCTTGATGGGTGAATTTTTCAGAAAGGTTTGGTTCAAAAACACCCACTCACCGTTGTGCTCTTGACGAACATTTCATGTTGCACCGTTGCCCGAGCAACTTCTCAAACGCACCTGCTTCGAGTTTACCTAAGAAAATAGAATAAGATTAGAATTGTGAAACAAAATGAAACAACCACACGTGACATACTGACTAAACTTAATGAGTTCATAATTCTAATTAGGATTTTTTCTTAAGATCAAAAAAGACTTTACAGGTTATGAAAAGCAGAATTTTCATAAATGACTGATTATTTTATTTAACTGTTAAATGACTACTGAAAAAAACGCATCATTGAACAATTGCAATCTATACAATTTGCAACGTATCATATGGAGAGTTAGGATCCTGGAAATAACTGAACAAGATGGCAATCCAAGGAGTTTGCTGACCTTATCGCTCTGCCACATACAATTTGTAAAATGATGAAATGTTTTTCCATAAAACATTATATAATATGGATCATTTCATATCAATTACTTGACCTCTTGACGTTTGACCTTTAAATGACATTAGGTGCGAGACACAACACTACATCCTCTTCCACCAACCCAGCAAGTAACATTGATTTCACCTCTGACCTTTAAGCGACGGGTTACATCTTTCCCGAGACACGACCTTTCATCAACCCACCAAGTACAAACCCAATATCACTTACGATTATCCCAGGAAGCGCAACACAGAATTTTTTATTTTTAAATCAATTATCTTACTTCTTGACCTTCACAATAACATACCCTATTATGTGTGAGACATAGCCTTGCATCACCCTCCACTAACCCACTAAATAACAAACTCTGGATCCCAACCCATCGAGGATCAATACAATTTAGCAATTACATTTTCCAACGAAAATTTCCAACGAAATGCAGCGCAAAATTTGCCTTAATATTTGATCTCGTGACCTTGGGCGACATGTCACATCTTATCAGAGACACAACTTTACGCCATCCTCCATCAACCCACAAAGTAACAACCCAATTGCACTTACGGTTTTTCCATAACACGCGATCGACCAAAATTTACCATTTTAAATTAACTATTTGACCTCTGACCCTGACCTTTAAGTGACATGTTCCATTTTGAGCAGGATACAGCCCTGTATTACTTTTCATCAACCCACCAAGTACCAACCCAATATCACTTACGGTTATCTCAGAAAGCGCAACACAAAATTTATCATTTTTAATCAATAATTTGACCTCCAATCTTTGACCTGTAAGGTTACATGCCCCAACTTGTGCGGGACACAAATTTACTTCACCTTTCACCCTACACCCTTCCATAAAGTTTCAACACGATAGCTTGTATGGTTTTCTCTGTACACGCGACACAAAATTGTGTACACTCACAGACATACACAAACACCCACCCACAAGAGTTGAGTACAATACCTTATCGGCATATGTACTATATGTAGCGATAAGGTAACAATACCCCACTATACTGCCATACAGACACAAGGTTGGCCTTTGTCAAAACCGAAGTTTGAGTGTTAATTTTCCAGTGGCCGATTTTTAGAATTTGGGCAGTTTTACATATTTTTGTATTACGCATACAACTGTATAGTTTCAATACTTGCTTTTTCAGCAGCCGATTTTCAGATTTTAGGACGTGTTATATATTTGTTGTACTATGCATGCATACAACTGTATAGTTTCAATACTTGCTTAGCATGAAGATACTTATGGAACGACAAAAGGATGTGATGGAGGTGTCTACTTATTTCATGATGGTATCAACTTAGGCCTATATGGTGAAGGTATTAACTTATTTAATGAAGGTGTCAACAAATTTCATGAAAGTATCAACTTATGCGGTGAAGGTATCAACTTATTTGAAGGTGTCCCTTATTTCATAAAGGTATTAGTAGAGTGCTTCCACCACACATCAAAACGAGATCATTTACAGCTTTTTGGCGAACTCACAATATGTGTGATGGTTTCGTATATTCATGAGTCATATTCTATAGACCAATGGCATGTTGTCCCATAATATTATACATATTCAATAGTTTCACAGTAGCCAATCAGTATTTCCGTTCTTTACGTTGTCGAGCGCGAGACCGAAATTAACATAATCGACTCATTAATCAACTCATAATCGACTCATGAGCTTCACATATTGTTGTCAGAGGTCGCCAAAAAGATCACATTTGATGATTGTGCGGAAGCACACATCTAGGACGCAGTGATATGACAATAATGACACAACAAACAAATCAGTTGATACCATCATCAAATAAATTGACAAATAAGTTGATACCTTCATAATATAAGTTGATACCTTCATGATATAAGTTGATACCTTCATGATATAAGTTGATACCTTCATGATATAAGAAGATACCTTTATGATATAAGTTGATACCTTCCTGTTAAACGTTGATACCTTCATGATATAAATTGATACCTTCATGATTGATACCTTTATGATATAAGTTGATACCTTTATGATATATTAAAGTTGATACCTTCATGATATAAGATGATACCTTCATGATATAAGTTGATACCTTCATGATATATGTTGATACCTTCACCATATAAGTTGATACCATCGTGAAATAAGTTGACACCTCCATTACATGTGATTCTATTGGCGTTCCATACATACCGTTATTTTTCGTAATTTATGACATAAACAGAACCCATCTCATCTTGAGCCTAAGTGGCTTATTGATGTATGGATGTGTAAAGGTAACATTTGCCAAATTGCTTCAAAATCTTGTTGAGATGTATGAAAGAGAAAACAGCACAAAAAGTTTCTGTGAAGACTGTTTTCCCGCTAAATTTGGATTGATGGAGATTCAAAACTCGTTAAAATTACTGATAAGATAGCAGTGTCATCACGGTTAGGGAAAACAAATAAAAATGTTTCATTTGTAATGATAGGCTATGATATGGATTTCTTTAATGTGTCATTTAAGAGCACTCGCCCGAAATGTGACGGCGTATTATTCTGGAGTGTCTAAATTAGTCGAATACAATATTTTCATGCTTGGTGTAGACCTTTTCAAACCAGATTTTTGCCGAGTGTGATTTCTTCAGTACTTCGACCAATGTCGACCTTCATGTTTAACGCACAAGTGATGCGTGCGTTTGAAAAACATTTTTTTATACGCTCAGTTTAATACCGTGCGTGAATTGTGCAGACGGCCAATATTCCCAGCATTTGACTGGTCGATAAGATTCCCCCAGTGTACGATTGGTCCATTTATGGACATGTGAATTACGGCCATGTGACATTATTTTATTAAGTTTTCCGGAAATTCTCGATTCAGATTTGAGAAGGTCTATACTGATAACCTTTGATATGGATGTTTAAATTAAGTGTTATAAATTTGTAATTCATAAACTTAGTTTATTTTTTGTAAAACAGGAGTATGAAAATGAGAGGAAAAGTTTAAAAATTCCCACGAATTAGCAAACAGACGCCCTGCCCTTACTTTCGACCGAGAACTCCTTTACACGGTTGTACATTCTTCAAATTGGTGCCGCGTTTCTTGGAGTTTTGTTTTCAACATTGTTGTTTATCTATTTATAATTAACGTATTTGATTTGAATTGATCCAACTGTACTCCAATCTTTTCATAATATCTACAATGAATATATATTCTGTCACGTCATTTTGGAATACATTTTTGTAATGAAATGTCTAAAGAAATACGTACTAATTCTTGCCCCTGATGGGGAAATAGTTTCATCATGCACAAGATTTTATTACCTAATTTGACAAAATGGCAGCCTCCATGTGTCGACTTCAAACATTAATTACTTGAGATAAGAATACGATTTTGACTTGCTGTTTTTGGTAGTTGGTTTAGATTCTAATTCTCTCTCATATGAAATAAGGATTGTATCAGAATTTATGTCTCCTTTAACATAAATTATTTGGGATGGGCGAATTAATGCATACAACATTTCTATTTGAAGACAACAGTCAAGGATAATACAAAAGTAAATAGGAAAAACACCATATTCAATTTTTTTCATTTCACAGCTTAATATTTCCCTTTATATGGAACTGTTACCTTACAAATTTCAGAGATCGTTGATGCCCCATATTATTTATATTTGTTCACTGCCATTTTTGGTTCTGATGCGTTAGTATAAGGAACCTATGTAGTCATGCTGGCGTATGTATGTATGTATGTATGTATGTATGTATGTATGTACAGCTTGTAAAGCTTGTAAACACGATATCTCGGGAACCGTGTGGTGGATTTATGTCATACTTATGAGAAAGGTGTGTTGTGGTCTGTAGATGATCCCTGTTGTTTTTGGTGCTGATGTTAGAAAATTAATTAGTAGGCAGGGATAAATGTAAAATTATGTTACCAGGCTTGTAAACACCATACTTCAAGATCATTAAGATGGATTTATGCCATACTTGGTATCTGTTGTGGTCTGCAGATGATCCCTATTATTTTTGGTGCTGATGTCATGAATATTAATGAGATTCTGTTTATGATCATATTTCCAAAAAACCCATGTCAAATTTAAATCAAACTTGGTATGATGCTGTTGATAAAAGCAAGGATGATACAGGATCCCATAGAATGTTGAGTTGTTGACTTCATTATTATTCATGTCAGGCGGCGCCAAATACAAACAAATATTGGTTGTTATGATTGTGGCTTATAGCTTAAAGTAAAAAACTTAACACTTAATTAAACAAACAACAAATATATACAAATTACATGTTCCAGTTGATGATAAATAAACTAAACGTGTAAGAACAGAACATTTAAAGATATACGATTAAAAAAAAAAATGCTTTTAATCCAAATTAGCATCGGAACAACGTGAGATTTCTCCCTGTAGTTGTTTATTAGCACTATGCTTCGACCATCTTGAGACCATGCTGATTTGACCAGGTCGCGGCTCTTAGTGGCTTGCAATAGGTCTTGGTTAGCTCTTATGAGGTTTACGGTAGTAGGTTCAACAGTTTATGAATAGATTTTTATCTCGCTGAATAATTCAATACAGAACATTCACTGTCAAACCGAAAGAATTCAAAACAGATGATCAAAATAATCATACTTACCTCCACCACCTGCAGCTAAACCTATTCCGATAGCCAGTGCAATCACAACGATTATGATAACAAACTGTATAAAATGAGAAAAAAAATGTGATACAAAATGGCAATAACATCAAAATGGAGAGACAATCTGACGTAATGATATCATACTTTGTAGCGCCCCCCCCTCTCCCTTCCATACGCTCAAGCGATTGACAATATTCTAACAATCATAAAATATTCCCAATACAAGACTTTTAGTTTGGTCTTAAAAGTGTTTATTTAATCCCAAGTTTTGAATAATAATGACCAATCGTTCAGCATTGATGGTCTAGCCTTGTCCAGTGGCGTCGTTAGATTATTGTTTCTGGGGTAAAGAGGGTCAGTTGTGTCAGTAAGAAAGGGAGGGGGACGTTATAGGTCAACCATATCAATTTCGGCCATCGACCATGAACAATTTGTATGGGATAGTGGAATATTTTCGACGGTATGTGCTCTCCGCCAGTGTCGTCGCTGATCTTGTCCTGTATGGGAACGTGCAACTATTTGTGTTTTACAGAGTAGAAATAGCAGCTAGACTTGCGTCATGAAAAATCCATAATTGAATATGATAGTAGGCCTACATGACTCAATACAAATTTTAACAGGGACAAGTATTTTAGAGAAAATGCGTCTTGAATATACTAAAGCAATAGTAGAAGTTTTGATGCCTTTATAACACTCCAAAATCTCAGTCTTGTGTCATTTATAAAAAAACATATTTGAAAAATACTGCACTTTTTACTACTGTAACAAATTTTAGTTTAACTGTTGCGAGCAAGAGTCAAGTCAAAACTGTTATCCTGGGGCCAATGACCGACATTTCACAATTAATCAAAGATTCTTTGAATAGGGGTTTATGATGGTGCATCACCCTTTATTCAAAATGTTGGAGAAGAAGCTTATGCATCCTAACAATTGTTGAAAATGGGTAAACGGTTTAAAACTACCTGGGTGTGGTACAAATGACCAAGGGCTACAAAACCATCACCTAAATAGACTCTAGCCCATCTACCTATACAAAAATATGGCATATAGCATTGACATGGCAGTGAATGGCGACGAGAGCACAACAGTGCCCATCTTTGGCAGGGGACTCAAGAGTAGGTAACCTCTCATCTGTTTCAACGAATTTATCAATTCTCAATGGTTTTTGGAAAGCGCTTACACAACTGAAATGACAGTCTGGGAGCATGCCTATTAAAGGATTAGTCAGTGGTCAAGCATGTCCATCTCATATGAAACAAAATGGTGAAGAATGCATTGCAAAATCTTATTGTATTAAGGAGATATTTAAATTTAAAGTTTGGTATCATTTCTGTAGAAACGACAGAAATCAGACTAGTTGTGACGTCACAGCCTCAGATTCCTCAAAGTCTTTATGCATTCTAAAGAAAGTTTATTTATTTTTTTCGCTATTCAAATTATTTTTCCTTGAACTTTCTTCAGGTGGTATATTATAAATACCCTTCCTGGATTCAGTTTTAGTACTTTTTGACATATCCCATGGTTTTTACGCCGCGAAATTGCAGGACAAAATATGATAAAATAAATAAACACTTTGAGGAATCTGAGGCTACGACATCACAACTCATTTCAGTCGTTTCTATGCAAATGATATCAAGTTTTAAACTGAAATATCTCCATAACGGAATAAGGTTTTTTAATGCTTTTTCCCCGTTTTGTTTCTTTGTAAGTCCTCTTGCATATAAGATGGACTTGCATTACCTCTGAACTAATCCTTTAAAGCATAATGCAATGTAAAATATCCAAAATTTGAAATTCGTCTGGGGAAAATATATTTGCGAAGAAAAACTTAAAATTCATGAAAATACCTTCATTACTGTCATGGCTAAATACTACCTACTTCCTTTTTATATTTTTACCACGCATTAGAAGAAGACAAAAAATAGACAATACAACTAAGCTTTCAGGCGCAAAACAGCCGTTTTGATAATTCAAATAATTTTAATTATAATGTTTTGTGTTTCACATTGAATATTTTAGGTATTGAAATTATAATTCATGAAAATGTAACATCTGAACAATTCCGCTGCATGGACTTCAATATTCACGACTGTGTGTGTTGTACATGTTCCCATATGCATGTTCCCATATGCATGCTCCCATATGCATGCTCCCATATACATGCTCCCATATGCATGATCCCATATGCATGCTCCCATATGCATGCTCCAGGATTGAATGATAGCATATAATGATATAACGGCAAATACATACCTTGTATTAAAGTGGTACTTTCAGCAGTTGATTGTTAAACTAGAATGGTAAATACCGTCATGGTTCGCATGCCCATACAAATTAACACCCATATCATATGACCCGGCCAATTATATAAATGGCATCTCACACTAAGTCCCACATGGCATCCCACCCCATGTCTTAGCAACTCCCTGGTCTCATATAACATCCCATCCCATGTCCAACATGGCATTCCACCATATCTCACACATGGCATCCCACTTCATGTCCCACATGACATCCCATCCCATGTCCCACTTGGCATTCTATCATATGTCCCACAGGGCATCCCATCCTATGACCCACATGGCATTCCACCCTTTGTCCCACATGGATCACATCCCATGTCCCAAATGACACCCCACCTCATGTCCCACATGACATCCTATGCCTTGTCCCACATGGCATTCCACCATATCTCCCACATGGCATTCCACCATACAGTGTTTCACATGGCATTCCACCATATGTCCCACATGGTATCACACGCTATGACCCACATGGATCCCATCCTACATGTATGTCCCACATTAATCCAACCATATGTACCACATGACATCCTTCCCTATGTCCCACATGGTATCCCTCCCTGTGTCCCGCATCATTAGTTTCCCACCTGATGTCCCACATGGCATCCCACCTTATGCCCCATCATATGTTCCACATGGTATCCCTCCCAATGTCCCAATGACATCCTACTTTATGTCCCACAAGGCATCACATCCAATGTCCATGGTCTCCTACCCTATGTCCCAAATAGCCTCCTACCCTGTGTCACACATGGTATCCTACCTTATGTCACACATGGCATCCCAACCTATGTCACACTCTGTGTTACTCGTAACATCCTACCATGTCCCACATGGCATTCTACCCTGTTCCACATGGCATTCCACCCCATGTCCCACATAACATCCCATATGCTCCATAAGATGTCTCATCCTAGCTATCACAGTCCCTGATTGAGCATACTATGTATGAAAGTGTCAGTTCATATAATAACTTATTTGCAAATGACTTGTTAAAATGGGGTGGGACCCCATGTCCCATATGACATCCCATGTCCCACATGACATCCCATATGCTCCATAAGATGACTCATCCTAGCTATTACAGTCCCTGATTGAGCATACTATGTATGAAAGTGTCAGTTTATATAATAACTTATTTGCAAATGACTTGTTAAAATGGGGTGGGACCCCATGTCCCATATGACATCCCATGTCCCACATGACATTCCTTCCCATGGCATTCCACCCTATGTCCCACATGGCATTCCACCCTACGTCCTGCATGGCATTCCACCATATATCTTACATGACATTCCACCCTGTTCCACATGGCATCCAACCCCATGTCCCACATGGCATTCCACATGTTATCCCACCCTATGTCCCACATGACGTCCCATAGGCTCCATAAGAAGTTTCATCCTAGCTATCACAGTCCCTGATTGAGCATACTATGTATGAAAGTGTCAGTTCATATAATAACTTATTTGCAAATGACTTGTTAAAATGGGGTGGGACCCCATGTCCCATATGACATCCCATGTCCCACATGACATTCCTTCCCATGGCATTCCACCCTATGTCCTGCATGGCATTCCACCCTATGTCCTGCATGGCATTCCACCATATATCCTACATGGCATTCCACCCTGTTCCACATGGCATCCAACCCCATGTCCCACATGGCATTCCACATGGTATCCCACCCTATGTCCCACATGACGTCCCATAGGCTCCATAAGAAGTCTCATCCTAGCTATCACAGTCCCTGATTGAGCATACTATGTATGAAAGTGTCAGTTCATATAATAACTTATGTGCAAATGAGTTGTTGAATAAGAAAAAAAGGTGGAGTCAAATAATTATGCCTAATATAGCCCTTGGTGTATACCACATGGTAAACATTATATCATATGTCCCTCATGTGCATGTCCTACATGACATCCCTCCCTATGTCCATATGCAATCACATCCTGTCACACTATCTGACTAAGCATACTAAATCAAAAAGTATGGTCAGTTCATATACTGTAGCAACTTTATGCAAAGGACCACAATAATAAAGGTGGAGTTTAATAATCATGCCTGATACAACTGTTGGTGCCCAAATATTTTGAAGAATTTTAAGGATTTTAAATCTCAAGTACTACAAGAGAGACTTGAGCATCTCTAAAGAATATTGGAAAATTATATCATTTTACAGTTATCTTCTAAGAAAGTATCAAATTTCTGTAGACTTTTCAAGGAAACTAGTCTTCAATCCTGTCTTAAGTGTCTGAAAAACTTTAACATTTTGTTAGAAAATTCTGACCTTCCATAAGGATATCTGAAGAAACTCTGAAGAAACTAACATTTTCTAAGGAATTCTCAAAAAACTTCAACATTTCTGATCAAATCTCAGGAAAAATCTGTGGACGGCCGCACGAACAGCCGAACGGAAGTAATCACCATTACAAACAAAGAAAATGAAAATTCTGACAAGTTATCAAATGTTTTTCTGCTCTATATGTGACGCAAACTTAGAATTTCAAAAGGTTAGTTTCGTAGTCAATTAAGTCCATTTAATATGCATTAATGAACTTCAAAAGCAACGAAATGGCGGAGAAAACATTCAAAATCTTATTCCGTTAAGGGGATAATAAAGTTTTGTCGCATTTGGGTACAGCTTAAAATCATTTTCACATTGCTATTGCCTCATCCCTTTTGGGGTCAATATCGTGACCATGTCTACATTTGTTGAGCTTTTATGGTGGTACATCAAAGGAACATTCAACATCGAATCGAAATCGAAAAAGTCGGGCAGTATATGAGATGGACTAATGGACGTATATAAGGAATAAGAGGCACGTCGCTGCGTGTATGTTTATCAGTTGTACACTTACAGAAATGCAGGTATAGTTCATAGGTGTTAAACGAGAGGGAGGCATGATTAGTAAGTTTGCAACCAAATAGTGATTCCACATTTTAGAAAATATAAAATGAACCTTAAAATTTCCTGAAATTTAGAGCCTTTTTTATCTTTAGATGAATACGATATAAAATGGGCTTTTTACCTATAAGTCAAAAATAAAATAAAATGGAGAAATAGTTTATGAGTGACAGAAGGATTTAAAAGGAGTTAAGAGTTCTTGTAACAATTGCCACAGAAATTATTCGAGGAAGAACAAAAACCCTTATTATCATGTATTTTACGTCCCTCGTTATTGTTTGTTTGATGGAGCTTAACGGCACCACTACAGCGAGGGTCAAATTGTGCCTGAGAGGTTAGATCATTCTAAAGGTAGAAAAGAAAGAAAACAGGGAGGGGGGGGGGGGGAGATTGAGAGAAGTACAAGAACTAAAAGTCAGAAAGCTGGGATCGAGAGAGGAAGTGCACTGATGAAGAAAAAAAAGGTAAAGAGAGAGGGGGTGGGAGAGGAGGACTAAATATGGTTGTAAAGGGAAGCATGATGAAGGAAGGAGATCATTTTATGCGGAGGGTTTTTCTGGAAGAACTCGGCAATTGAGTTGTGGGGAGCGAGGGAATCTTTGGGAAGCTTGTACAGGGGGCAAGCAAGGAGAACGTGATGGACTGTGAGGGTGCAATGGCAATTGTTGCAGAGAGGTTGGGGGAGCCAATAAGGAGGTGGGAGTGAGTGACGTGGGTGTGACCTATTCTAAGACAGGTAATATGAACGTTATCGACACGAGAGAGGTTAAATCGGAATAATGGGCTGGATGACGTGGAGTTTGTTATCAATTTGGAAGTCCCATGAGGTTTGCCAGCGGTCACGAACAAGGGCAGTGATAAGAGGTTTGATGTAAGAAAGGGTTTTGGGAAACGGGGTATGGTGGAGGTTAAGGGCAAGCTTAGCGGCTGCATCAACCCTGTCATTGCCATGGATGCCAACATGGCTGGGTATCCAGAAGAAAAAAATAGTTTTCCTGCAGAGGGTGGGCGAAAAGAGATTCCGGAGGAGGAGGTGGAGTTATCCCATTTAAGATTGATTAAAGAAGTAAGGACATCCTTGGAGTCGGAGAAGATGGCAAAGTGGCTGAGCGGGGAGTTAAATTGAATAAAGTTGAGGGCGAGGGGGATGGCCTTTGCCTCGGCTGAGAAGATGGACGAGTGGTCGGGAAGCCTGCTAATGAGGGTGATGTTTTGGATGACGGCAGCAGCAGCGGTCTTGTCGCCTTCCTTGGAGCCATCAGTACAGATGGAGGTGTAGTTTGAGAGTTGGTCTTTGATTTGGTTGTGGAAATTGATGAAGAGGTTAGAGTGGTTTTGAGTTTTGTGATGAGTGGGGAGGCCCAGGTGGATATAAGGAAGGTGGGTGGCCTAAGGAGGGAAAGTGGGCCAGGAGAAGGTGCCAAGAGTGGCGGGGTTGATGCCGAGATGAAGGAGGTCTAATTTAATGCGTAAGCTAAAGGGAAGGGATAGGGTTAGGTGATAGGTAGGAAGAAAAAAAAAAACTAGGAGGAGTCTGAAAGAAGTATGGGGGCTAAGAGCCAGGAAGCTAGGATCGAGAGAGGAAGTGCAGGGGTGCAAGAAAAGGCAGTAAATGTATGTAGAGGGGGTGGGAGAGGAGACAATATGGTTGTAGAGGGAGGCACGATGAAGAAAGGAGATAATTTTATTCGGAGGTATTTTTTGGAAGAGCTCGGCTATGGAGTTGTGAGAAGTGAAGCACTGGGGAGGCTGTACAGGGGGCAGGCAAGGAGGACGTGGTGGACTGTGAGGGGGAAATGGTAATTGTTGCAGAGGGTTGGGGAAGCCAGTAAGGAGGTGGAGTGAGTGAGGTAGGTGTAACCTATTATAAGGCGGGTAATGTGGACATTAGTTCATTGCCAGGGATGCCAACATGACTGGGTATCCAGAAGAAAATAAAACTTTTCCTGCAAGGAAGGGAAGGGGAGGGGAGAGGGGGAGGGCGAAAGGAGTTTACGGAGGAAGTGGGACGTGAGATTATCCCACTTAAGATTGAGTGAAGAAGTAAGGATAGACATGGAGTCTGAGAAGATGGCAAAGTGGCTGAGCGGAGAGTACTCAATATAGTTGAGGGCGAGTAGGATGGCCGTGGCCTCGGCCGAAAAGATGGACGAGTAGTTGGGAAGCCTGCTACTGAGGGTGATGTTTTGGATGACGGCAGCAACAGCTGTCTTGTCGCCTTCCTTGGAGACTGGATCCATCAGTATAGATGGAGGCGTAAAGTGAGAGTTAGTCTTGGAGTTGATGAACAGCTTGGGTGGGTTTGGGTGTTGTGATGAGTGGAGAGGCCCAGGTGGATGGAAGGGAGGAGGGTTGCCCAGGGATGAAAAGTGGGCCAGGAGAAGCTGCCAAGAGTGGCGGGGTTGATGCCGACATAGTGGAGGTCGGGTTTGATGCGTAAGCTAAAGGGAGGGGATAGGGTTTAATCCAATCAAAGACCTATCTCGTTATTTTCCCGATTTCTTCCCAAATCCTTAACATCAAAAGTTCCGGATAATTTTTTGTAAAATGCAGACACTGCAACCAAGACACAACAACATAAAGCAAAAGTTACCAAAAAAGATAGAAAATGGTAACAAAGTTACTATGATTACGAATTTGCAAAAGTTGAAAAGTGTTTTATAACACTACAAAGAAACACAAAGAGAGTATGAATAAAGGAACAACAGTGATATGAAATATGGGAGACAAGTGGTTGTAAAAGGGTTCAGTGGATTTTGTGAAGAAGCATTAAATCGATCAAGGATCAATACACCAATTAAAGTAAGAAACGAACAGGTCAATTGTTCGATTAGAAACATCCAGCAAAAATATTTAGACACCCTTCAATTTGACAAATGGTGAAATACGGTTCACTCAGACACTGATTTAGAACATGGTGCCGGGAACGTTTCATTCACTTTCAAGAACAAAATAAGATGGTATTTAGAAATTCTTGACCGGATGGGCGATGGAGGTATCGGTAGATGCCCGACGTGTCATCCCCTCCCATCATTTTCCAAGTTTATGTAAGTTGGACAAACAGTCTTTTGCTTTATTACATGCAAAGAGGGACAAAACTTACCAAAATCAGTAAGCAACACCATCGCTGTTCACTCTAAATGAAGGAAATAAAAACAGCATATTTAAAAGAAAGAATATGACACAAGTATGTTTTCCACATCGGCTTTTATCGTTTCAGTATATATGTGCTTAAAACGCATATGCAAGCACATTCAGAGAACAGGAGAATTTGGATTGGATTTGCGTCGAGGTTAAATCAGAAATTTGTTGGTATCACTTAATGGGACACTAGACCGAGGATGCAATTTTCTAGAGCGACCAGAATATTCAGCAAAGCTTTTTGACTCACACGGAGAGCTACAAAAATGTATCTAATATTAATATTTATACCCAATAGTTATTCCTAAACAATTAAAAAGTAGCGAAACAGATCAGTTAATATTAAAAAAACACGATATCACTTACACATGGGTCTACAATCTTGGTCAAAATTATTGAAACACTTGACGATAAAACCGCGTCGAAATAATGAATGGCGTTACACTTGATATATAGTTACATATACAGCCCCCTCTACCCCCACCCCACCCTCCGTTCAATATTGATTAAAAATACGATCACCTTCTTCGTTTACTGCGAATTCAAAATACTTTTTCTCCAAAATTGAATGGGGAGGGGGAGGGGGCTTCTTGTAATGAGGTCCTGCTAAACAAAATAAAGTAAACCTTAGGATATTTTTGCGCCAAAATATTTTGTTATTTACAATTACGACAATAACCACCATAATATAAATCCGCCCATACGAAAAAGAAAATGCTCCGCAATGACTGTATTGGGAAACGGAGGAATTCTGAGGTGTTTCAAGTGATATTGACCAAGATTGTTTGAGAAAATTTCTGACAAATTCGGCAGAAATCGGCCAGACAGGCGCAATGTGCCGTTTAAATGTTTTGTGGGTATTTTTATTGCATTGATGAAAAGTTTTCTATTATTTTCATGAAATTCTTTTAAAACATATTTGAGAGTGCAAGATTTCAGAAGAATCTGTTTCAATAAGTCATAGGAAACGACGAGAAATAGCGTGAGTGTTTATGTTTGAAGTGGGCAACAATTCCTTAAAATAAAAAAAAGGCATTAATTGTTAGAAAAAATTTTCGGGAGGGGGACTTGAATTCCGGTTCCCCTGACCCTCCCCTACCTCACCACTAAATACGCCACTAGTTCCAGGGGAAAAACGAAAAAGGCAAATCCCAAAATCAGCAATAATGGCAAAAAATGCAAAAAAAGTGGCAGTGACGTAACTTGGAAAAGCTGGTGGGAAGGGGAGAAGGGAGGGGGAGAGGGGAGGGGGAAGCTTAGCTTCCCTTGAAAATATCACTGTTTGTACCCAGAGACCTGATCTAAAACAGTGCCATAGAGTAGGGGAGGGGGGGGGGGCTTAGCTTCCCCCTTGACCCTTATTAAATACACCACTGTTTGTACCTAGGCACCAGATCTAAAATAGTGCCGTCGAGAAGAATAAGCGAGCCCCAGTTATCAGGTAATAATTTATGTTTCGCATTCGATGAACAAATATGATAAAATACGTCCATTGGTTCCATATTCGCTATCGTCGCCCCTGCTTCTGTTCTTTTAGGGGGCGCGAAGCCAAATAGATGCAGTACTCTTGCAAAAGCCCCTACCCCAAAAGCCCCTACCCCAAACGCCCCTACCCAAAAGCCCTACCCAGAAGCCCCTACCCCAAAGCCTCTACCCCAAAGCCCCTACCCCAAAGCCCCTACCCAAAAGGCCCCTACCCAAAAAGGCCCTACCCAAAAAGGCCCCTACCCAAAAGGCCCCTACCCAAAAGGCCCCTCTCCCTACCCCAAACTCCCCTACCCCAAACGCCCCCTACCCCAAACGCCCCTACCCCAAACGCCCCTACCCCAAACGCCCCTACCCCAAACGCCCCTAAAACGCCCCTACCACAACGCCCCTACCACAACGCCCCTACCCCAACGCCCCTACCCCAAACGCCCCTACCCCAAACGCTCCCACCCCAAACTCCCCACCCCAAACGCCCCTACCCCAAACCCCAAACGACCCACCCCAAAAGCCCTTACCCCAAACGCCCTTACCCCAAACGCCCCTACCCTAAAAATCCCCTACCCTAAAAGCCCCTACCCCAAAAGCCCCAACCCCAAAGACCCTTACCCCAAAAGCCCCTTAACCCAAAAGCCCCTAACTCTAAAAGCCCCTAACCCCAAAATCCCTACCCCAAAATCGCCTACCCCAAAAGCTCCTACCCCAAAAGCCCCTACCCCAAAATCCCCTACCCCAAAGGCCCCTACCCCAAAGGCCCCTACCCCAAAGGCCCCTACCCCAAAGGCCCCAACCCCAAAAGCCCCAACCCCAAAAGCCCCAACCCCAAAAGCCCTACCCCAAAAGCCCTACCCCAAAAGCCCTACCCCAAAAGCCCCTACCCCAAAATCCCCTACCCTAAAAGCCCCTACCCCAAAAGCCCCTACCCCAAAAGCCCCCACCCCAAAAGCCCCTACCCCAAAAGCCCCCTACCCCAAAAGCCCCTACCCCAAAAGCCCCAACCCCAAAAGCCCCAACCCCAAAAGCCCCAACCCCAAAAGCCCCTACCCAAAAATCCCCTACCCCAAAAGCCTCTACCCCAAAAGCCTCTACCCCAAAAGCCTCTACCCCAAAAGCGCCTACCCCAAAAGCGCCTACCTTAAAAGCCTCTACCCCAAAAGCCCCTACCCTAAAAGCCCCTACCCCAAAAGCCCCTACCCCAAAAGCCCTCACCCCAAAAGCCCTTACCCCAAAACCCTTACCCCAAAAGACCCCACCCAAAAGACCCCACCCCAAAAGACCCTACCCCAAAAGACCCTACCCCAAAAGACCCCACCCCAAAAGACCCCACCCCAAAAGACCCCACCCCAAAAGACCCTACCCCAAAAGACCCTACCCCAAAAGCCCCACCCCAAAAGACCCTACCCCAAAATACCCTACCCCAAAAGCTCCTACCCCAAAATCCCCACCCTAAAAGCCCCTACCCTAAAAGTCCCTACCCCAAAAGCCCCAACCCAAAAGGACCCTACTCCAAAAGCCCCTACTCCAAAAGCCCCTACCCCAAAAGCCTTGGGTCAGATATGCCCATTTCTTAGAGATTTATTTCTTTCTTGGTCCAAAACAGTGGCAAATTTGCGACAATTTCTATTGGAAATTCTGCATTCCATCCTCAGACAACCTTGGTCAAAATTGTTGAAACACTTGACAATGAAACAGCGTCGAAATAAAGAATGATGTTACATTTTATATATATAGAGACAGAAATAGCCCTCTTTCCTTCCTCCCGCTCAATATTGATTAAAAATACGATCACCTCCTTCATTTTACTGCGAATTGAAATTACTTTTTCTCCAAAATTGAATGGGGAGGGGGAGGGGGCTTCTTGTAATGAGGTCCTGAAAAACAAAATAAAGTAAACCTTAGGATATTTTTGCGCCAAAAGATTATTTCAATTACAATTACGACAATAAACACCATAATATAAATCTGCACATACGAAAAAGAAAATGTTCTGCAATGAAAACGGAGGAACTCTGAGGTGTTTCAAATAAATTAGACCAAGATTGTAGTTCTCATTTAACAGTTATCGTTATCCAATATCATTTATACTTTTGTTTAATACCTCTTCACATTGTGACGTAATAAATACCTAAGTTATTTTCAGGATTTCTTAATAAACAAATTGATTAAACATTTTAGAAAATAAATAAAAACTTTAGATATGTGTATTACAAAACAGAACGTTACATTTTTTTAAATGATCAGGATAAAAGAATTTCTGTAAAACACCATTATCTGAAATGTTCAGAATATTTTGAACCCGCCATAATTATTTAAATGACATTCATTTCCCCTCCCTTCAAATGCGTATGAATTAGTAACCACCAAAGCTCACCAAAAGGTTTGAGATGGAGTTATGGAAAGGTTAAAGAGATGCTTGTGCTTATGAACTTCAGGGCAAGTTACTGATACATTCCAAACACTATGTACGGCTTTCATAATGATATATGGCAAACCGAGAAGGAATGGCTCCCTGGTGTAAATACTTTTTGTTTGTCGTTATTTGTGCAAAATAACATTTCCGCAACTGCTCTTAATAAGTCTCTATGCCCGCAAAACTGATGAAGCGAGTGATTAGTAAACCAAATCGCATATCAATTTCTATGGTGAAAGGAAACTTTAAAAAATAGATCTTATTATCATTTCATTTACACTTGCTTCTTTTCAGATAAAGATTTTCTTATACCAAGGAGGCGTCTGTACTTTGAGGTAGGCATCTACTGAACTTCTGACAGGCTGAACTTGACAAGCAACAGATCAAGATGCTATTGAAGGGACACATATATCCATCGGGCAAACGTATCAGTTTATGTGTCTTATTTTGTTGGAAACGCAGTCTATTTAAAATTCTACCGCTTACAAAGCGGGTCAAGAGACACGCCCGATCCCAATATCTCGCGACGCGTATGTGCCCGCGTAAATTAAGGCTGTAACACACCGAACGAGACGAACGTGAGCGATTTTTTAGATAATCATACAGGAAACAAATATTTTAAGATGCTTTGACTTTTTGCTTACACACGATGAAGCTTACAATTGAGGCTTTCCGATGATACTGGAAAATTTGCTAAAATGCTTTTTTGTTCAAACTGTGGAGAAATTCGCTTTAGTGGGGCGCGTTTCCTGTCGCGACGCGAATTTTGCTTTAATGGGCGTAGAAAGGCCCTTTCAATTAATTTTCAATAATCATCTAAATAGCCATGCGATGACGATGCTTCTCTGAAAACAAGAGGTTAAAATGTTTCTTTCCCTTTGTTTTATTCAATTTTGTTTTTAAAAAAACGCTCGCCGCGTCGCGTTCGGTGTGTAACGGCCTTTACACGGGGAGGAACGATTGGGGCGTGGAATCTTCAAGGATATGCTATCTGTTTTTGACGGAGCTTCTTATGTTTTCGTTCCCAAGTTCTTTGCTTAATTTACTTTTTGAAATTTGAAAATACGAATTTCATTTGTACAACGAGCGCTAAAGGGGCAATTAAAGACAAAGTGAGTGCGCAATTTTCTAGAGACGCTTTTTATTTCACTTGGAGAGCGTGACAAAACTTCTATAACACCAATTTTTGCTTTTCCCGTGATATTTCAAGTGGATTGGATGAGGAAATTTAAAGAAACAATGATGAATGACAAAGCCATGGAGATATCTTATATCCACTTGGGAGTTATCGCAAATTCAATGAATTCAATGATTGATAATTGATTTGAAAGAATGTAACAATGTGTTGAAAAGTAACTGTTGAAGTAAGCCTAATTCAGCAGTGTGATATCACATAGCTGCACTTCCACTACAAATCTTATAGCCAATTTCTTTGAAAATGTATTACCTTTTTTTAAACTTTGTTATGTTGGTTCATAATGGCAAAATTACATAGGCCTGCACTAAATTACGAGTACAATCTTATCCACGACATCAATTATACGCTTGTCCTCAACCAAGGAGCTTCCACACACAAGAGCCTTTGTTAATTGTGATTCATAATTATTGCTATTCAGAACGGCACTTCGTTTTCAAGGTGATTGTGACGTATAAAATGTACACTATAATCGTCGTACATCTACACAGACAGTTGTCTCTTCTACTTGTCATCTAATGACAACTCCGTTATCAACGAACGAGTCTATCTACAAGTGTGTTTATATCTCGGAAATCCAAAAAAAAAAAAAAGAGCTAATACAAGCGCCATTGAGCGATTACTCAAGTGTTACCTAAATGACAAAATGGCATGCGTTAACCAAAGAGCTTCTACACAGCTCTTCGCGTTAACTCACATCTTGATGTAGGCTTGTATGTCTGATCTTCATGTATATTGAACTATTCTCAATTTTCAAAATATTTGATATTATAAACAATCTGTCACTACAACAACACGACCCTTCAAATTTGGACTAAAACAACTCAATTGACGACAGGCAATACATATATGTCCACCATTAACGCAAGCTATATTACCTGATAATCGAGTTTTGTTCAGAGGCGTAGGAAGCGCGGATTTCACCTTTCCAGTTGCATGTTTTCTGCCAGGTTGGGTGGTGAAATTTTTATATTTTGGTAAAATGTCCCGAGAATTGGTCAAAATTTCTCGAAAGTGAAGGAAATTTTCCGAAATTGAAGGAAATCTCACGGAAATCCTCAGAAATTGAAGGGTGTTTCCCGATTTGCAGCAACTTTTGATGGAAACTTAATTTACCAGTGCATTTTTTGCACGTGTCACGCAGGGAAAATTTGGGGGTTTTGTTCCCCAGAGGTGACCCTTCCTACGCCCCTGATTTTTTTGTTTTTGTTTGTTGGTGTCACAGTGTGTGCATTTCATGGCGCAACAAGAATTACTTCTAAGTTGCAATGAAATTGGACACTTGACACAAGACATTGAGGATTTTAACAATATGATTATATTTGGGCATTAGAAATTACCTCTCTTTGCAAAAGAGAGGTCCGCACATCGCTGGACTGAAAAATGGGCGTTCGCACGTCCCTGCACTGAAACATGTACAACCAACTTTTGCTTGAAGGCTTGAGGTAGAAGCTCTTTGTTTAGACCATGTTGCAGCTGCCATTTCATGCAAGCATGCAGAGCGAAGAACTGAACCAACATAGAAGTATTGATTTAATATCTTTATTAGAGCTGCCATTTCATGCAAGCATGCAGAGCGAAGAACTGAACCAACATAGAAGTATTGATTTAATATCTTTATTAGATCGGACTGGAGTGACTCAACGCAATGACTCAGTCAAAGGTTGACAACAACATGGGAGACTTTGGAAGTGACAGGTGTGGTTGTGTAATGAATATTCAAAGTTGTCATGATGTTGCATGGTTGTTGCTAAGCCCTTCAAAATATAAGATTATTAACGATATAAATTCCCAAAAACACTTTCCAAAAAGGAACATGGGAAAATATCACTTTTCACAGCTATTCAGATAAATACTAAAATAATATGTAATGAATATTCAGTACATAAAAAGATTCATAATGAATAAATGAATATTCATAAAAAATACTTAAATATTCATAATAAAGAAATGAATATTTATAACAACGAAATGAATACTCGTACTCAAGAACAGAATATCAATAATCAATAAAAATAATACTTATATTCAATTAATTAATATTCAATACAATTACCGAATATTCAAGACAGAGCGTAATGACTAATTACAATTGTGCAGTATACATATTACCGTTTTCCTTACATAAAGCTTCCATTTCTTCGCAGACCTTGCGGATCTTGGCCTCGGTTCAGCAGCGGTGAGATAGGTTTTGGATTGTGATAGACCACTTGGCTGGACTTTTACTTCCTCAACGTCTACCGCGGCCTAGAAGATTTCAAATGTAAAAAAAAAAAAATGGTTTATAATTACATCCATGATAATGTTATATGTGGCTGTAATTTGAAATGATTGCTAGAAAGTAGAGCTGTAGAATAGATGTCAGACTGTCTTGATTCAGGTTCCAGTGATTTTGTTAAGCCCTCGTAGTTTGAATCTCATGAAAATGAAGTTTCAAGAAATAGTATAGGCCTAAATCATAAAACATTACCATACCTCGTCTCAATATTATCTGAAATATCACTCTCCTGCAAAATTTTTATGAATTGTAAGTTAATCTTCGTCAATTTTCGAGAAATCTCCTTCATTTTTGGAGAAATCTCCTCAATTTTCCTTAAATCAAAGAGCTTGAAGCTCTTTGGTGAAATTTTCTTAAATTTCCGAAAAAAATTCTTCAATTTCGAGAAAAATTCTTCACTTTCCAGTGAAGTACTGTCAATTTGAGAATTCTCAGGAGAGTTGCCAAAATCGAACAAAATTTCCAACAATTTTATGCATTTTCCTTCAATTTTATGTTAAAATTTTCATACTTTCATCAAAATAAAGCATGCATGCAACCGGGAAAAAGAACCCCTTTCCGGGAGTGGGCACTAACTCCTACGCCTCTGTCCTCCCTAATCTGAAAACTGCCTTCAGTGTTTTTCCTCCTTTTAAAAAGAGAGAGGGGGGGAATTAAGCCTCTTCAAAAAGAAAAAGCTAAACACGACCCTTACAGAAAGAGAACAAAGTTATGTAGGTTTTAATTTATTTATCCAAAATTAGAATAGATTCAATAAATGAAGACAAAAAAAAAAAAAAAAAAAGACAATAAAGAAATCAACTTGGTTAATTTTCCTGAAATAAAATTCTACCCACGTCGAATTTGACAGGTTGCAAGATGACAGTAAATACGTGATGGACGCTAACCATTTCTTAACCTGTTAACTTAGCTCTTTAAGTTTCAGAGCCACATCCGGTGTAGTCATCATTCTGACCGTACACGATATAGCCACTTCATGCATGGCTGTTATACAGGTACTGAAAGTATTGCCTAGATGTAGTGCCTACTGAGTGAGGTGTTTATCTCACTACATCCGCTGAGACTAGCCTCGTTCATTTCAAATTTCAAATAATATTATTCTCCTTCACTATCTCTTTGTGACTCTTCAAAAAATATTTTGGTGTCATAAATATTTTCTATTATGTTTCTGAAACAGTAAAAATGTCTTAACAATACCATTCTTCATATCACTTTTTAGACCTGGCTGTTAAAATATTAGATTGGCACTGGACGTTTTCGTCTACATTCCACAACGTTGCCAATTTACATGACTTTTGCAAATAAAAAAAAAACGTCATAAATTTCTTAATTAGCATTGCTGAAATTGATTGTAACATAGTAACCATTAAAATATAACCTTCAATAAATAGCACTTAATTTGAGGTCCATATTCTCTTCATTTGATCAAATTTAAACTATAATTCTCAATTAAAAGATGGCGGATTTTGAGCATGGAGTTTACAATACTAGTCATGTCTTGGGGGCCACGATCAAAGAGCTCACATATATGTGGAAGCTCTTTGCCACGACAAAAGAAAAAAAGGAAAACAAAAAAAAACTGACGAAGAAACGAAATTTACGGTGCGTCACATTAAGCAAACCCCAGAGTATGATGCCAAACTGTATGCCCACTGGACTGTAACGATAAACTGGTAAAGTCACTACATCTATTATCACACTATACAAATATTGTGTCCGTGTTCTGAACGCACACAATAAATCTTTGATATAAACCTTTGCAAAAGAGTTCCAGACATATCAAAAATTGAAGCAATTGCGTTCTTTATTTACATTTGTTTTGGTTTTTATTTGCATTATTTTTTTCAAGGTTTTTCTTTACAGTTTTCAACGAAAATTTCTACAAAGATATAAACATGGTTCAACGCACAACATTTAAGTTTCTTTTCTTTCTACATTATAAAAGCTGAGAAAACTACACGTATGACTCAAGTGTTGCTGTACATAGCATATTGGTTCAACAGTATTGTGTTGCCAAAATTACTGTTTATACAAACGTGTTTCTTTAATGAGTCTGTAAGACAATGTGTTGCTGTACATACTGAGACAAACCTGCACAAAAAACATTATATTTGAAATATTACTATCAACAGACCAAGTGTTCTTTCCGCATCGGGTTAATTAGGAACTCACAAAATGACAAAAAATTGTAAAAAGTGTCTTTGAGTGTATACCAAAAGAAAGTGAGTACAATGGTTAATACTCTATCATTGTTTCGATAACCAGATAACCTGTTGCCGAAATTCGGCATCACGTTGGACAAATTACGGCAACGTGTTGCACCGATACTTCTATAGCTTCCCATACACTCCGAACACATTTTCATACATTATGACGAAATATGGAAATGTCAGTCAGTCATCACCCACCCCTTCCCCATAATAAAGGCGGAATTTAATAATCACACGCTGGTGCATATATATTTTGAAGAACTTTAAGGAATTTAGACCACGGGTTATTAAAAACACTTGAAAATCTCTGAAGAATTTTGGAAAATTATATCATCTTACATTTATCTTCTAAGGAAATATCAAATGTTTTTGTACACTTTTAATGAAAACTAGACTTCAATCTGTCTGAAGTGTCTCTGAAAAACTTTAACATTTATACGGAGGTTCCAACCGTCCATGAAGATATTTCAAGAAACTTTTAAGTTTTCTGAGGAATTCTGAAGAAACTAACATTTTCTAAGGAATTCTCAAAAAACTTTAACATTTTGGAGGAAATCTCAGGAAAAACTGCGGACGGTCGGTCGGACGGACGAAATCGCCATTACTTATGCTTCGCACGCTCACCAAAAATGACTGTTGTAGATTTCAAATGGAAGACTACAGTCACTTCACCATATACTTTGCTGTATAATCTGATTACATACCCAATTTTTACCAGCCACAAAATATCAGCAAACATTGCGATGAACTAGAACGGTAAATACCGTCATGGTTCGCGTGCACATGCAAATTGACACCCACATCATATGACCCGGCCATTTATGAAAATGGCATCTCACACTTTAGTCCTACATGACATCCCATGTCACCACATGGTATCCCATGTCCGACATGGCATCCCATGTCACCACATGGTATCCCATGTCCGACATGGCATCCCATGTCACCACATGGTATCCCATGTCCGACATGGCATCCCATGTCACACATGGCATCCCACTCCATGTCCCACATGACATCCCATCCCATCCCTTGTCCCACATGACATCCCATCCCATCCCTTGTCCCACATGACATCCCATCCCATCCCTTGTCCCACATGACATCCCATCCCATCCCTTGTCCCACATGGCATTCCAGAATATCTCCCACATGATTCCCCATCCCATATCCCATATGGCATTCCACCATATGTCCCACATGGCATCCCATCCTGTTACCCACATGGCATCCCACCATATGTCGCACATGGCATCCCACCCTATGTCCCACATGCATCCCATCCTAAATGTATGTCCCGCATTAATCCAACCATATGTCCCACATGACATCCCTCAATATGTCCCACATGGCATCCATCCCTGTGTCCCACACAGCATCTCTCCCTATGTCCCCCATGGCATCCCACCGTATGTCCCGCATCAGTGACTTTTCACTTGATGTCCCACATGACATTCCACCTTATGTCCCACATTGGATCCCACATATGTTCCACATGGTATCCCTCCCAATGTCCCAATGACATCCTACTTTATGTCCCACATGGCATCATATCCCATGTCCCCATGGCCTCCTACCCTATGTCCCACATAGCCTCCTACCCTACGTCACACATGGCATCCCAACCTATGTCACACTCTGTGTTACTCGTGGCATCCCACCCCATGTCCAACATGGCATCCCACCTCATTTTCCACATAGCATCCCACCCCATGTCTCAAATGACATCCCATGTCCCACATGATATCCCATCATATATCCTACATGGCATTTCACCCTGTTCCACATGGCATCCCACCACATTTTTCATATGGCACCCCACCCCATGTCCCAAATGACATCCCATGTCCCAAATGACATCCCATGTCCCAAATGACATCCATGTCCCACATGACATCCCATCCCATGGCATTCCACCCTATGTCCCGCATGGCATTCCACCATACATCCTACATGGTATTCCACCCTGTTCCACATGGCATCCCACCCCATATCCAACATGGAATCCCACTCTATGTCCCACATGACATCCCATAGGCTCTATAAGAAGTCTCATCCTAGCTATCACAGTCCCTGATTGAGCATACTATGTATGAAAGTGTCAGTTCATGTAATAACTTATATGCAAATTACTTTAAAAAAAAGGCGGAGTCAAATAACCATGCCTGATATAGCCCTTGGTGTATACCACATGGTATATATTATATCGTATGTCCCGCATGGCCCCATCCATGTCCCACATGGAATCCCTCCCTATGTCCATGTGTAGTCACATCCTGTCACACTCCCTGACTGACCATACTAAATACAAAGTTATGGTCAGTTCATATACTGTAGCAACTTTATGCAAATAGACACAATAATAAAGGCGGAGTTTAATAATCATGCCTGATCCAACCGTTGGTGCCCAAATATTTGGTGCCCAAGAATTTTAGGGATTTTAAATCTCCAGTGCTACGAGAGAAACGCTTGAAAATTTCTGAAGAATATTGGAAAATTATATCATTTTATAGAAATGTTTCGTAGACGTTAAGGAAACTACACATTAATCTTGTCTTTTAAAAGCTTTAAAATTTTGTAAGGAAATTCTAACCTTCCATAAGGATATCTGAAAAAACTTTAACTTTTTCTGAAGAACCTTGAAGAAACTTTAACATATTTTGAGGAATTCTCAAAAAACTTTAACATTTCTGAGGAAATCTCAGGAAAAACTGTGGACGGCCGGATTACCGGACGGCTGGTGTGATAGTAATTTTCTCCCCCGTAAATTTGGGCCCCCCGGTCCTTATTTCCTAAGGAAGGAATGTCTAGTGAATTTGGTCCCCTCTGGACTGAATTTACTAGGTAATTTACTGGTGTGTCTGTACGTTTCCTTCAATTAATTTTATCTACTGAAGTGATAAGCTAAAACCGAAGTTAGTCTTAATGTACGGGCAGCGCCGTTGTACTCGTATAATTTGCCCACGAACAGAAAATGGCTTTTAGTAAATACTTCGGTGAAAAGAAATACAATATTTTCTTCGATCTGCGCAGTACCCATCGGAATACACTAAAGAAGACAAGCGTGCTTTACGCCAAACGGCAGCGAGATTTACTGTGAAGGGAGAAGAAGGGCTTTTTCTTGCAAAAGGGGTACAAGTTGTTGTCTCCAAATTTCCTAGGAAAGAAGGACCGGGGCCCAAATTTCCTAGCGGACCGTTTTTACTATGAAGGGGGACCAAATTTACTGGATGGCTACGGCTTAATTGTCTGGGGGGCCCAAATTTCCTAGGAAATTTGGGCCGGGGGCCAAAAATTTACTGGGGCAAAATGTACTTTTACACCGGTCCAAAATTTCCTAGCGGACCGTTTTTACTATGAGGGGGAACCAAACTTACTGGATGTCTACGGCCTAATTGTTTGGGGAAATAAGGGCCGGAGGACCAAAATTTACAAGGGGAAAAATGTATTTTTACACCGGACGGACGGAATCGCCATTACATAGGTTAGCATTATGCTTCACATGCTCACCAAAAACCAAAACTACGGAAGCTTAAAAGTGCCATCCAACATACCCAGATGTCCTGATAATTATCTCTATATGTCAACTTATGAACCCATCTTCCACACTTATTTCTGGTATTAAGATGTCTTATTCAAATAATTTTTGTCATCACGACCATTTCCTGTGATCAACACTTATCATATCTATAGAAGCTGTCTTAGTGCGTTGCTCTTCTTCGACAAGAATACTTGTATTTTATCCGATGTCGACTTATCAAGTTACATGATCTCATTGTAATATACCCGTAGAAGGGATGGGTCTCTAAACTGCTAAAGCGAAGACCTCTAGACCGAAGATAGAAGACCAAAAAATATTTATAATATTAGAATTAATTTCATATAGTTGACTTCCCGACTTTGTATATGTGGTCAAGACAACTTCTGAATAATGATGATAAGTGTTGTTTCGATATGGAGTCGACTTGAAAGAGCTAGAATCAGACTTGACGACAAACGTTATTGTAACAGTTTGACTTCCCGACTTGCATATGTGGTAAAAACAACTTAGTGAGATGACAAGTGAACTTAACATCTTATTGGTTCATAATATCATATGTTGACTCGTTGATCACAGGAAGTGGTCATGCTGAAAAAATTATTTGAATAAGACATCTTAATACCATAAATAAGTGTGGAAGATAGGTTCATAAGTTGGCATACATAGATAATTATCTGGACATCTAAGCATGTTGGATGGCACTTTTAAGCTTCTAATGATTGTAAGGATGTGGTGTCACTTATATAGTCAGATATCAGTCATTTCTGCACGGCGTTTAGCATAGCATAATATAGCATAGCATAGCAAGGTTTAACGTCCCGAAAGCATCCAGTCATATGTTTGAATACATATGATTCACCATTTTCTTCTTTCATTGTTTTGCAACATAATAAGACTAACATGCATACTTATCACTATTAGTTAAGTGTGTATGAAGCACATTATACAGTTATTCCTGAAGTTACTTTTCGTTCGGACATTTTTGCTCAACCGACTGTCACTTCAAATGCCCTTGAGGTATGAAGAGTGGCGTTTATTCCAAAACTGTAAAAAGGAACTTGACAGTTTGAACAGCGGGGTTAATGCGGGTATAAAAACTGTGTGTAATATTTTCATTAAAGCAAATGACAGAGTCCGGAACAACGAACACTGCATTCTTCAATTATTTCATCGGTAACATTGCCATATGCAATACATTCTTTAATATCATTTCTGCAGGTATAAACTATTTAAATACAAGTGACACATAAGGCGAAGTAAAATATAAGCAATTTGGCAAAAGGAACTAAAATCGCTTTTAAAAAGTGAAGTAAAAAAAAAAAAAAAAAATAGTATAAAATCCCATCAAAGTTGTAACTTACAAACCGACCATGCTAACTGTTAACAGCATTTTTTTGAATTGTTATATATGAATAATTTGTGATATATGAGCACTCAGGTCTAGCTCTCAATTTTGTAATGGATTAGTTCAGTGGTCAAGTACGTTTATCTTATAAGAAAGAGGACTAGAAGAAACAAAATAGTAAAGAAACTACTTCAATATCTTATTCAGTTAAAGGAATAGTTCAGGGGTCAAGCATGTCCATCTTATATGAAAGAGGACTTCAAAAGAAACAAAATGGCGAAGAAAGCATTCAAAAATCTTATTCCGTTAAGGATATATTTAAGTCTAAAGTTTGGTATCATTTGTGTAGAAACGACTGAAATCTGACTAGTTGTGATGTCATAGCTTCAGATTCCTCAAAGTCTTGTTGTAGGCTATTCTATCATATTTTGTTCTGCGATTTTGAGGCTTAAAAACCATGGGATATGTCAAAAAAGTATTAAAACTGAATCTAGAAAGGGTATTTATAATATATCACCTGAACAAAGTTTCAGGGAAAATAATTTGATTAGTGAAAAAATTAAATAAACTTCCTTCAAAATACATAAAGACTTTGAGGAATCTGAGGCTGTAACATCACAACTAATCTTGATTTCAGTCGTTTTTACAGAAATGATACCAAACTTTAAACTTGAATATCTTTTTAATGGAATAAGATTTTGCGATGCTTTTTTCACGATTTTGTTTCTTTTGAAGTCCTCTCTCATATAAGATGGACATGCTTGACTACTGAACTAATCCTTTAAGGAGATAATCAGGTTAAAGCTCAGTCATACCAGTCTTCTATGTGTAGAAATTACTGATGTTGTAAGTCTAGTATGGAATGTTGGAGCCCGCATTCTCGCATTCTTATCAATTGTTATTGCATTTAAAGAAAACTTTCTTCAGGTGGTAAATTATAATTACCCTTAAAAGATTCTGTTTCACTACTTTTCGGAAGTATCTAATGGTTTTTAAGCCACAAAATAGCAGGACAAAATATAAATAAAGATATCAAGAATTTGAGAAATCTAGAGTATGTGACGTCACAGCTAGTCTGATTTCAGTTTTACTTTTACACATATGATACCAAGCTTTAAACTTTAAGGATAAGTTCAGTGCTCAAGCATGTCTATTTTATATGAACAAGGACTTCAAAAGAAACAAAATGATGAAGAAAAAATTCACAAATCTTATTCCGTTAAGGATATATCGAAGTTTAAAGTTTGGTATCATTTGTGTAAAAACGACTGAAATCAGATTAATTGTGATGTCATAGCCTCAGATGCTTCAAAGTCGTTATGTATTCTATCATATTTTGTCCTGCGATTTTGAGGCTTAAAAACCATGGGATGTGTCAGAAAAGTAATAAAACTGAATCTACTAAAGGTATTTATAATGTACTACCTGAAGAAAGTTCGAAGAAAAATAATTTGAATAGTAAAAAAATTAAAAAAACTTTCTTTAAATAACACACTTGTTTAGAATGTGAGGATGAGGACACCAACTTTCCATAGTAAACTTACTACACCAGCCATTTCTACAAAGATAAGGCAGAGCTTTAAACTTGAATATCTCCTTAACGGAATAAGATATTTAAATGCTTTCTTCACCATTTTGTTTCCTTTGAAGTCCTCTTTCGTGTAAGATGGACATGCTTGACCACCAAACTAATCCTCTAAATATCAAATGCGCCAAACTAACTCACTATAACGTATAAATGAAATGGAGAACTAAGTGAAGTCTGAAGAGAGTGGAAGGGATGGGGGACCCCGGAAGTGGGGGTGGGGAAATGAAAGGGATGCATAAGTGTTTTGGAACATATTGCAGTTATACCAGGTAACAGGTTAAACCAATAATCTTAGAGAGGAAGTTTTTGTTTTGTTCTTTTCTGAAAGAGGTCTGAGATGGATTCAAAGGAAGAAAAGAATGTTCCTGAATTGTATATGTTTAAAATGACAAGTTAGTGGTTACGACTACATATTATCAATATTTTGAAGGGCTCTTGGTTCCAAGAGGTTTGCCAACACTTCTATAAATAACAGAGTTGTAAGCAAGTCATATTTTTGCAAGTCAAGTCAAGTCACGAGTAATTTCCTCGCAAGTCAAGTCACAAGTCATTTGCTCGCATGTCAAGTCAAAACACAAGTCATTTTTCGGCAAGTCAAGTCAAGTCACAAGTCAAACTTTCAAACTAAAGGCATTGCGAATTATTTCTGCTATGGTATGATACAACGATTACAGAGGGAAAATATCTAGACTAAATAAAATCATATTTAAAGGTCTATGGAAATGTAGCATTTTATATATCGGTAGAATATAAACCTCTGAGCAGATCAATTTTCGAAGTTTGGAAGAAGTGTTTAATTCATGCAATGTTTTTAGTATGACTGGGCTACTTGGCAGATAGCTCATTATCTTTAATATATGCAATTCTTGAAATTTCCTTCTTAACTCTCAGTCACTAAAATGATGGAAAAGTCTATTCCTGCTAGAATTTCATAGGGGAGCATAGCAAAGACTTGACTTTAAAACTTTTAGTCGGAACTTGCTGCTCCACTTATTAAGAATTATGATAGACATGTGAAAACAAGGAAATTACAAAAGAAAATAGCAAGGTTACCCTGTAATGGATCACAAAATTTACATAGAAAATGCAAACTGGTGCCTAAGATTTCAAATGGTCAATGTCTAACCGATTTTAATAAAATATTTCGCTACTATAATAGTTTATATATTTTTAGACCAATTTTGCTATAATGTTGCCGCTCTATACGCGCTTTTTGTTTGCTGACACGTTTCATAACTATGCTAAACAATAGGAAAACCTGGGTAAAGTTATAATGTAACGTAAATAGCGTTTTATACGCAACCCACCAAAACAAATGTCAGTCCTTGGGGCGGACTGTTTCTAACGCCTTGCACGATCATTCAGCTGGGCGGATTGTTTCTAACGCCTTGCACGATCATTCAGCTGGGCGGATTGTTTCTAACGCCTTGCACGATCATTCCGCTGGGGCGGATTGTTTCTAACGCCTTGCACGATCATTCAGCTGTTCAGTGCTAAATGAGAAGAAGCTGCATCACATGTGTAGTTGGAGGTGAGTGGGTGACTTGTGGAGAAAAGCCATAAAAATGTTTTTTTTTTTTTATCAATTCTCTTGTTAAATCTTACCTAGACCAATTTTAATTAAAAACGTTTTAATCTATTTAAGCATTCTTAATGCTTCGAACATTCCTTTATTCGCCATAAGGATACACTAATTTCTTCGAAAAGTGGACAGCAAAAAAGGAAGGAAAGGTATGGACAGATAGGCTAGCAACAACATGGGCTTAAATGGTACAAAATATATTAAAAACCATGCAAGCAGCAAAGAGTCCTATGAAAATCGGTTACAAATTCAGAAATTGTCAATTGCACAGCATTTAAAACTATAGAATATATTTGAGAACCTTTGATGCTTAAAATTTGGGAAGAAATTTTAGCTGTTCATATCATCACTTTAGGTGGAATGCCATTTTTACAAACTGAGGGACAAAAACGTGTCAATGATACCCCCCTCCCCCACCCCCACACACACCTAAATTGGTAGCTAATTAGCCTAGGGTGCGGTCATATGCACATGGGACTCAGACACACCCATAGCCCTCGACGGCTCTATAATATAATGTTAAACATTAATCATAATTATAAATCGTCTTACCTCTCGATCAACTCTGCTGCTCCAATTTGAGTCGACAGACTCGTCATCTAGGGGAACTTTTTTCGGGATTGGTGTTGCCTCTTCCATGGGGGTTTTCTCAGGTTCAAGCCTCCTGTACTGTGGCGGTTTGGATTCATCTGGTACGCTTCGTGTATATTGTGATGAGGGCTCAGCTTGTGGTTGATAGGATGGTTCTGGTGGTGGTGCCATATCGGGTTTCGTTGTTGTAATCACCACATGTTCATATGGGTCTGGTGACGGTTGCTGTAAGGGGTCCATGATAGGTTGCTGTGAAGCTGGGGGTTGCTGTGAAGCTGGTGGTTGCTGTGAAGCTGGGGGTTGCTGTGAAGCTGGAGGTTGTTGTTGCCTTGGTGTAGGCTGTCTGGTCTGTTGTGAAGGCGCCGGCTGTGTTTGCCTCTGGGAAGGGGGTCTCTGCGATTGGGCAGGGGGTCTCTGCGATTGGGCAGGGGGTCTTTGAGATTGGGCAGGCGGTCTTTGTGATTGGGCAGGCGGTTGTTGTTGAGCTGGTGTCCTTTGTGCAGGCGTTGGTTGGGAATTGGGAGGCGGATTTCTGAATTGAGGCGTCGATGCTGTAGGTGCTTGCTGTGGTGGGGGTTTTGCTGGGCCTGCTGGACTTGCAGATGGGTACGGTTTTGGTTTTCGTAAATCATCCAATTGCTTCCTTTGTGGCCCACCCGGAGTTCCCTGTCTGGGTGGTTGGCCATTTGTTTGTCTTCCGCCAGGTGGTCCTCCTGGTGGTTCACCAGCCCGTGTTGCTGTT
>JAIGNY010000864.1:675000-752500 GCA_020152595.1 Chiridota heheva | reverse complement strand
GAATAAGGCAGCAAGACTCGTTTTCACAAAGAATCACCGTAACCATGCATCCCATATTGGTTGCCGGAGTGTCAACACATATTGTTTAAAAAATCATACTTCTTGTTTTTAAATCACTCAGTGATGCACAAATTCCCAACATAGTATTTCGCACTCTATGCTCCTCATAAAACTACACTCCTCCTCACAACCTCACTGCCCGGGTGGGTCTGCAACCAGTGAGTTCACAACTGGTTATCAAAGGCCGTGGCCGTCTTGATGTAATGTCCAGTACTGGATGCTTTCGGGACGTTAAATTATGATATGCTCTACTAAAACTTCTTAGTTGAATGGTGTACCTGCCTTAGACTGCTATAGCAGTGACTCCTAATTGTTTGAAATTCCCTCCCCTCTGACGTGCGTTATCTAGTTATCAGGTTATGCTACCTCTATTAGACAGGGGTCGTAGGCCAGGGACGAAGCCAGGAGAAGCGATCCCTTTCAGCCTTTGGTGCCGAAAAAAAAAAGGATGATAAAACGCAGGAAAGGCGAGAAAAGAGACGTTAAAACAAGCAATGGAAGTATTTTGAAGAAATTTGTCGAAATTTTGGTAAAATTTCCATGAAATTGTCTGAAAGTAAAGAGAATTGAAGAAAATTGCCCAAAACTGAAGGGAATTTTCAAAAAAATGTCAAAAAATGAAGGGAATTTCTTGAAAACTGAAGAAAATTGTCCGAAAATGACGGAAATTTCTAAATTAAAAGCAACAAATAGCCCGACGAAAATCTGCATTTGCTCCACTTAATCTATAAACCACAGGGAGGTATAGGCCATCCTCTTAATTTCAACCATAGGTGTCATTAGTGTTGGGCTGCATAGAAAAAACTCACATTTTTTATTTAGTTTTTATTCTTATTTAAACAACTTTTGCATTCCTGGTCATGAAACTCTTAAAAATTGCAAAACAAATCCCTTAACATTCCTTTCCCTGCAAAAAAATATTCAAAAACTTTCTCCGGTGCAAAATCAGGAAATAATTGAGACACTTTTTGACAACCCCAATGTGCCATGTATTTTTTATTAACGACAAAATCAAGCTAAATCAAACTGTTTACATTTGATCATGAACGAATCTGAAATTTGTGGGACAATATCCTTCCAAAAATATGCTGACTGCTATTTGATCATTTATGTCATTGAATTTGATAAGGGTTTGTAAACTTATAGATAAACACATGGATAACATGGCTTTCAGAATAGATTCAAATTTTCCCCGTTTTTGCAACTAAGGAGGAAAGTTTTTGAATATTTTTTGCAAGGAACGGATTGTTAAAGAATTTATCTTGCAATTTTAGTTTAATGATGAGTTTATAAATAATGATTTTAGGGATGAGTCTATAAATAAGAATCAAAATTCAGCCAAAATAAAGGTTTTTCCTATCAGCATAATGCAGAATGACCCTGTGGGTGGAATTATGAGGGTGGCCCATAGCCAGGTGAACAGTGGGAGCGGGCGTTTTCCCTTTAGTACCCCTTCGGGTGACTTAATGGATAACTGAAGTTTAGTCATGGCATGTACTGATGTATGGGCTTCTGAGCTTCTTTCATTGGCAATTACATGAAAAAAAATGGTTAATGTTTCAAAATATTCAGCCAATTTACCGAAATAATCAGTCAATTTTCCGAAAAATTTCGTTAAACTTTCGAAAAACTCCCTTAATTATAAACCGGAAACCGGTAAAAGTAAGTCAGAACCAACAATTTGGGCAAAAAGTCAGTTTCCTCTCCCAGGCTCCTGTAGAGATTAGTCCCGTGAGCGTACTATAATTAGATCATCTCATTGGGTCTGGTGCAGAATTTTTTTTTTTTTTTACAGAAGTCGCTCCCCCCTTAAGTTTAAGTTTAAGTTTATTACACTTATATGGCGCATTATCTAAATAACTTATTCTAATGCGCCTTACAAAATATGCATATAAAGAAAATAAATACAAATGTGTAAATAAGATAAGCATGAAATATAAAGAAAACAAAGAACAAGAAAATTATGAAGAGGACTTGAAAGCACAATTAAATAAGTGAGTCTTAAGCAAGGTATGGAATTGTTTAAGGGATGGAGCAGATTTGATTGAAAGAGGTAAGTCATTCCAAAGTTTTGGGCCAAATATTTGCAAAGAGCGATCGCCATATGTAAGTTTACTTTTTGGAACATAAAGGATGAGGTGGTTTTGAGAGCGAAGGCGGTAACTAGTTTGTTTATAATGAAACATTTCGGTCAGATATAATGGGGCCATGTTATGAAGGGATTTAAAAATGAGTATTAAAATTTTAAATTTAATTCTATATGAGACAGGTAGCCAATGAAGATTTTGCAGTAGATAAAGTGATGGAGTGAAACGGTTGCTTCTTGTGACGAGCCTTGCAGCATAATTCTGAACACGCTGCAACTTTTTCACTGTAACACCTGGCACCCCTGCAAGGAGGATATTGCAATAATCTATGCAGCTATGCACAAGTACATTTACAAGTGATATTGCAGAGCTTCTGTCCAGAAACTTCATGCACCTTCTAATGTTAAATAAATGGTAAAATGCTGTTTTGCATTTGTGATTGACATGGTCGGCCATTGTCATACCTTGATCTAACCAAGCGCCCAAATATTTGACAGTGGAAGATAATTTTACACTGTCGTTACCAATAGCAATACTGCCAATATTTAATTTTTTAGTTGGTAATTGATCCAAAAATAATGACTTCACTTTTTGAATCATTCATTTTTAATTTGTTGTAAATCATCCAATCTTTTACTATTTTCAAACAACCTTCAATTTCAGCTATGACTGAGATCACATTTGATGGATCATTAGCATTGAACGACATGTATAAGCTGTGGTCATCAGCATAACCATGAATACTGGGAGAAACGGCTATCAAAGCATCAAAAATAGAAGATGCATACCATGTGAATAAGAGGGGTCCACAACAAGAGCCCTGAGGCACACCAAATTCTACATCAAATGCCCTTGATTCAGCATTGCTGATAAGGATTTTTGTTTCCTTTGAACTAAATAGGATTCAAACCAATCTAAGATGGTTCCATCAATGCCAAAACGCTTATTTAAGGTTTTGAGAAGCATACCATGATCAATTGTGTCGAATGCCGCACTTAGATCAAGGAGTACTAGAATGACACATTTTTGTTTGTCTAGTTGCAACAGTATGTCTGACTGAATTTTAGCTAAAGCAGTTTCTGTGCTATGGAATGGGCGAAACCCTGATTGACAGGAAGGTAATAAGTCATGCTGCTGACTATGCTTAATCATTTGTTCAACAACAGCACGCTCAACTATTTTAGACAAGAAACTAAGATTGCTTACTGGTCGATAGTTATTATATGTTACATCAAGCCCTTGTTTTTTCAGTAATGGTTTTACTACGGCTTCTTTCCATTGCTTAGGAATTTCCCTTGTTGCAAAGAAAGATTAACCAGTTTAGTAAGAGTTGGAAGGAAAACATTGATATTCTCCTTTAATAACCAAGTGGGTAGTGGGTCGAGGATGCACTGAGTAGATTTTGCTTTTAGTATCAGATTTTGTACATCCTCCTCTGTCAAGAGCTGAAATGAAGTCCATAGGGAACATTTCTCCAGAACTCAAAGGGTGTGATCACAACCTCTCTATCCAGCTCATGTCTAATTTTGGCAATTTTTGCAACAAAGAACTCACCAAATTTTGAGGCAAGATGAGAAGCATCATTGTGAGGAGGTAGTGGGGTGATGGGCTTTCGATCAAGCAGAGTATCCATGATTCTAAAAAGTTTCTTTTGATCACCATTTGTTTCAGCAATAGCATTAGAGTAGAATTGATGTCTGGCATTATTCAACTCAGTTGTGTAGATGTCACGTTTTTCTTTGTAAGTAATCCAGCTAACATTAGATTTTGAATAGCGCCAAATCTTTTCCGCTTTGCGTTTCTCTCTTTTAGATCCTTGATCTGATCATTGTACCAGGGTATTTTTGGACGAGTTACCAATGTTTTTACATTTTCAGGTGCATGATTGTCGATTACCTGTCTTATACATGAGTCATACATGCAGGCCGCCTCTTCAACATCCTCAATTTCAGACATTGAAGCAAAGCTTTTAGACAAATCCAATTGAAATTGAAATGTTGGAGGGGATATGGTTTTGAATTTTCTGTAATCAATTGTATTTTCATGAAGTTTTGGTTTTGGGAATCTTAGGAAAGTTGAAATGAAACAATGATCTGATATGTAAAAATCTGATGTAGGGAATGATAACTGGAGTTCAATATTTGAGCGTGTTATAAATAAGTCTAAAGTATGACCACTGATATGAGTAGGAGTGACAACATGTTGTTCAAGGCACATACTTTGGAGTAGGGTACAAAATTTTACTTGATCATGATTCAGTTTGTCTTCAAAATGAATGTTAAAATCCCCTGTAATTAAAACAGGCTCATTTGTATCAAGGAACTGTTCAAGTATATCACTAAACTCATCAAAAAATACATTACAAGAAACTGGGTGATTTGTTGAATAAGGTGGCTACGTCACTGTCGTAAGTCCCGACAGAGGCACAGGTGACAGGGCGACGGAGTGCACGAGATTGAGACTGAAAGGGGATACGGTGTTATTCGCAGATTTCTGACCTATATTAGGCACGATTTGGGGGGCAAGTTAGGGGTTTGAAGTATGGTTTTACAGCATGCTTACTCGCCCATACACTTCCTTCCGCACTGCTCGTCGGGGAAAGTTAAAGTACCTCTTTTGCTCTGTCTGTTGACAAAGGAATTGTCAACAAGGAATTGTCAAATTTGACCATAACATGGTCAACATATATGCCCCGATCTTACTATATATGGGCAATGTTGAACAACAGATTTGACCATAATATTATATGGTCAAAGTTGACCGTATAATGTTCTTCAATTTTGATCATAGTTAGATCGTTGCATATAGTTTACCATGTCATGGTCAAATTTGACCATTCCTTTTTGTAGAGTATTCCTCGCGCTTTGCAACCTTTGGAAAATGCGCTATTTAAATGTATACATACATACATACATACATACATACATACATACATACATACATACATACATACATACATACATACATACATACATACATACATACATACGTCCGTCCGTACGTACGCACGCACGTACGTATATACATACATACATACATACATACATATACACATACATACATACATACATACATACATACATACATACATACATACATGCATACATACATCATATAGGCCTAATTACCGCCGACAAGCTTGTTAAGGAGCGTTGCCCCAGTCCCGGGCTTTCAACGGCTCTTGAACACGCACAAACATACTTACATGACACACACATCGGCTCCGTCTGCCTCAGAAGACAATGGACTGCGCCTGGGTTTGGTCGTAAAATGGTTGTTTAGCAGCGACGGCTATGACTGTAAATAAAGTCCAATTCTGGAATGACATTCTTTGTAGAAGTTGCTGCACTTGAGGGCTGTAGACAGTGGCGCTGTTGGGATGGCTCTCGCTTTCCTACGATCCCTCTTCTACCTCCACAGCTATTCACTCTTCCCTCTGTCTGGACTGTGCGTCACCACTTTGCACGGTCAATGACAACTGCTTCCCAGTTATCAGTGTAAATGATAACTCTTAGTCCCAAGCACCCATTGAAGCAGGCAAACGGGGATGCCCGGCTTGGGCGAGCGGTAACTGACCAGTGAGATGCAAAGACCTGTCCCACCGTCGGAGACAACCCGCAGCGCCCGTTTCTTACGCCAGTTTGGTTGGACTTACAACTAGTTGCGGCAACACCGAAGTGTCCTTTCCGGGGCGCGAACCTGGGCAAGTTGTATGGAGATCATGAGTTGCCCAGACATCAGAATCTCCCTCTCGACTTTCCTGGTGTGATCAAAGAAATGCAGAACAATACATCTGTCACCAGCTTAGTTGCAGGAGCTGCCGGAAAAGTGTCAGGTTGAGCACTGGACCGCCTTAGGGGCTCCACTCCGGATTTCTGTAGGGTTTACTCCCTTACCCTACCCTCCCGGAAAACACACAAGCCAGTGTAGTGTGTTGATTTAACTAATGATTGGGGATCTGATTCGTGGGCACCAGGGAATGTCCACACACCGGTGGGCCTGCATGCTGCACGTCTCCTCCTTGTAGTTCAGTCCGTGAGGTGCTCCGTTGACATTTGTCGCCACAAGAAGGCACTACTTAGGGGTTTGCATAATGAGATGCTATGTACTGGCACCCTCCGCTCGGCTCCCTTTTTACATGGCTGTAAACAGCGTTGATAGCCAGCGGTAAGGGCAGAAAGTGAGTGGTGACAATTTAATTATTTCATTTGGTGCAGAAATCGTAAAAATAGCACCATTTTCAGCAGCGTAATTCTGGGTGACTTTCAAAATCTTGCCGACCCATTAGTGTAACCTGCTCTCCTTGATAGCATTTCAATAAACAATCCTGCGGTTAACGTCATTTCCATTCATCAGTGCAACATACGCGGAAGGACTCTTTGTTCTAGAGGTCAGGAGTTATGCACCATCGAGCATACTTACGTAAAGCAAACACATGCTTCTTTGAATATGACTCATTGAACTTGTACATTGGTTACTTATGAATATACAAGAAATACACTTTACAAGTTTCTTTATGCCTAAAATTCCACAGACATAGCACATATTGATGTTATTTAGATAAAAACTCCCCACGTTTTGCCGTTATACGGGGAGAAAGTTTTATTGTTGGAATGCTGCTCTTGATATTTCTTAACTTCGAAATGAATTTACGTTGAAATACGAAATATAGCGTCAATTTCGATGTTCAAAGGTTGAATCTTCAAACAATTTGTCCAAATAAAACAAATTTCACATATTTCACACCTTAAGAGGGCAAATTTTGTTAAAACGCGAAGAGGAATAATTTGGAAATAAACTGGAAATTGCAAACCGCCAGAAAATCAGGACGGAGTTCTGTTCAAGGGGCGAGTTCTGTAATGTGGTCATCAGATGATCAGAAATAGATTATATTATCTGATAACATCTCATATGAATGGTTGCTTCAGTATAAATGCAGATACCAGGAGTGTATTCTAAAAATATCCAGGGGTTCTGATTAATGAGTGATAGATCGGGTGTATGGTTCATCCTTTGACTGAAATATAAAAATACAACAAATATGAAATACTTAAAAATAGCATGAAATAGCCTAAGGATACGAAATATATAAAATTTCCTAATCAAGCTATCTCCCCTCTCACATGCCTCTCAGGCTGTGATGAAACGACGACTCATTTTGTTGACCAATAAGTGTCTTGAGTACGGTCAGATCGGATGTCTAAAGTCAGAAACTTAGAAATATGACAAAACCTCGACAGGGTTCCTAGTTCCTTCAGCTGTAACAACTTGATCAAGTGAAAAAGTAAGTACTTTGTCATAAGCAGAACAATATTTCAGACGGTTCATTTTATTACGAGAATCAGAACTTGTCTATTTGAAACAGTTGTATCAAATTTGTAAAGAATGATAGAAAAACTGAAGTCTGAAGATTGATTACTCGCGCAACTGATTGTTGTAAACATAGGGCCTTGGCCGTATAGTTTAGAGTGAAAAGTTACATTATAAAAACTGTTTATGCTGACAATATGCGCCAGGAGGCGGTCATTAATAATTTCGTTATTTCAGAATAAAGGGTAAGGGTAAGTTACCCTTACCTCTTATTCTGAATAACAAAAAAACCTGGGTATGGGGTGAGTTTGTGATGGCAAAAAGCCCCTGCTAAAAACAAGAAGAAACAACACCCGACTACAAAAGCTATAGGCATATAGAATCAATAACAATCTTGTCACCATTGATGATTAATAACCTAATCCCAAACGTCAGAATTAATACAAAAAATAATCATGATCTGGATTTCCTCGTTCCCTAGGGTAAAAAGGCCCATGGGGGAGGGGGGAGGGGAGGGGAAGGGAAAGGGGGAGGGAGGGGAAGGGAGGGGGAGGCCAATAATGATGACGGGAATAATGACAATATATAGTATGGTTTAAGGATAGGTAGCTTCTTTTGAATACAATCTGTGAAATAAAGTAAAAGAAATTGGCCGTCAAAACTTTATCCTATGTCTCTTAAAAAGTCAATTTAGAATATGATGTTGCAAGTATTTATTATAATTATGTTGATACATTTTAAAGAGGCTTAATGACATAATGATCAATCATTGACATGCTTAAATATTTTTTTAACCTTGTTTATTATTTAGTTATATTTAGGTGGGCCTTTTACCGTAAGCAAACAGAAGTGCCTCAGGGTAAAACGACCCAGTAATAAATTTTACCAAATAATGTTAAATTTGCCACATAAACAAGCTAAAGATAAATGTTGGACCTGGATTTGAATAAAATAAGTGCCCTTAATGCTAGTGAGACTCAGTCCTATCTGTTTTAAGATGGAAATCGCCTCGGTCCTAAAATCGCGACTACATCGTCTATTCACGTTACCGGTTACACTGTAGGCTAATTAACGTACTTACGGCACATAAAATTATATAGTTAACTTCTCCTGTTATTGTTGTTAATCTTGTAAGTAATTAAACATGCCGGTAATCCTGAAATGATTAAATATGGGTACAAATCTAAGCCAATAATGCACATTCCTTCAGTTCAATTGCAAGCTCTTGAAACTTTTTTGTGTTTTAACAGGGTGCACAACACCGATATGCGTACTAATAAATATAACGCCAGCAAACTGGAAGCACGTGCCGCCGCGGTTTTAATATTGTTAAGGCTTTGTAATCAGATTTTTTAAGATATGTGTAACGGTTTACATTTAATAGTTGTATTGGTATTGAATATGATCGTAACACATTTGTAATCATACGTTTATCCCCCAGTCAAAATTTAGGGGGGGCTAAACTATACTTTAGTCCCCCCCCCACTTCTCATATACGAAAACCCCCTTATAAGACTTATCTATACCCACTTTAAATAATCTAACTTTATAGAATATTGTCATATGTTCTAATTTCTTCGATTATGTTGATAAAAAAGGTAATGTAATTTCGATGGAGACTTTATTACTTCTTAGCACCCTCATAATCATTTTGAGCTGATCGAAGCTGTATTAAAGATAACATTTGCGTGCTACCGCAGACACTTAGTGCGGGCAGCATAATGTTTTTTCCCACGAGCTAGTGTTTAGGGCAATTTGCGTTTATTCCGTTGAAAATTAGACAGTGATTTAGAAGGATTTTCAACTGATATCAATTATACAAACATATTTATATATTTGAAACGGCCTCTTATTGGCTAGGCTTGGGGATTCCAACTTGTGCCTTTCATGATGACTGTTAGCAAGTCTGTTAGAGTTCAAAAAGAAGATAACAAGAATGTCACTTGTTCATTCTTCTTTGGAAAAAAAAAAAAAAAAATGCCCGAAGCGCCAAACATGCCCAAGAAACCATGCCAAAAACGAGGCTTCTGGGTGGGGATGGGGGTAGAGGTCCTTGGAGAAATAAAGCTTTGCCTCCCCCCCCCCCCAAGAAAAAAATTGTCCCTACGCCACTGATTCGGTCAATGACCGATGATCCCACCTGGTGTCGCCCCCCCACCCTCATCCGCTTCAATTAATGACTATGCCTCACAAAGAGTGAAAAACCGCCGGGAGGCCCACGCGGGAGGAAGGGGGAGGGAGGGGTTGGGGAGGGGCTTAGAATCTCCCCACTTCAATCGAAAGTTCAGTGCATCATGGCGCCTCTTTGGAACACCACACCGATGGAATTTTAACCCCCAGTCTGCACCTGGCCTGCTGTACGTGTTTGCGCACTTAACTTTTACAAGACAAAGTGAAAAAAGGCAAACTCCAAAGAAACTTAATCAACTTTTACTCTATCTTCCCGATTTTATTCCGAATATAGTAGTCCTAATCCAAAACACTTTTTACATCAAATGTTAAATCCATCAAAAATATTGAAATTAAATTAGAACACCCTATACACTTTCAAAGAAGTGCTAGAAGATGAACTATAGGGGAAGATTGAAATGAAATAATTAGTCAGATCGGCAACTTTCTGAACTGCTGAATTCACTTGCATTCCTGTAACCTTTGTTCCCACGGTCCAAAAACAGCTTTCTTATATCTACGCCGAACCAAAGAAGCCCATAGCCATACATTTGAAAGGGGGCTCGTTTTTCGTATAACAGGACAACAAACTTTAAACTTCCAGGTGCTTATTATTTTTTTAAATTTTAAAAGGACACTTTCTCAACAAAAGGGGGTCGTTCGCTCTGAATAACGACTAACCCTTCCCGACCCCCACCCCGGCTATGAGCCTGAGGGGCCAACATACAAGAAATATTTTAAAAACAAAACCCTTTTTTTGTTGTGATTAATGACCTTCCACCAGATGAGCGATCTAGGGCGCATGTTCAACGATATCATATTTCATCAACATTTTGACGCAAACATTCCAATTGGCGAAACTAACAAAAGACAAACGGGATTCAAAACAGAGGGGGACAGGATACCCATCATTATATTGAGCGTGTTGAGATAAATCACAGCCAAAGTAATCACGGACATTGTAAAAATAGTCAAGGGGCACATCGATCCCAGGAGGAAAGGAGGGCGCAAGAAGGGGAGACCATCAACCGAACTATGTCATGAATCCCCTCAACCCGTTTACAAATTCAGTGGCGATTGAAGCGAGGACGATATATGGGCCATTTCCGTTATTATTATTTTCTATTTGGGGCAAGTATTTAATGAAGTTCTGCATGGTGAATTAATTTTGAAAAAACTCAAATTCTTTCATATTTAGTATTTCCAAAGTGTACATGAATAAGTCGGCTCAAAGACAGATTTGGAACATTCTGGATGTAGCATAAGAACTGGTTAACAATGTAGTTTGATCACGCCGGATCGACTTCAAGTACATCCATTTCTCCTATCTCGACGTATACGGGCCTGGCTTCGTCCAAAGAAATTATATTCGGATGTTCTAACTTTCGTGATTGCAAATTTAATATCAAAAGAAAAGGGCCATCAGCAATTTTCATGCCAATTAAAATTAAATCAATTTGATTGCGGTAGGGAGGGGAAATTGCGCTTTCAGCTATATCCAGGGAGGTGGAAGGAATGAGGGGGGTAGAAAATCTTATTTCTTTATCTAATATTTTTAATGAGGTTCTGAAAAAGGAGCCTTAGTTCCAATAAAGTGCTATAAATACCTGCAATTCGCAAGTTGTAATTATGTAATTCTGTCCTCTGCTCAATCGTCCACGCAGGGGCATAACTAGACTTCGATTGCAGAGGGTGTTAGACAAATTTGTCCAACAAAAAATAAATCGGGACAATTTAGAAAGTTTTTCTATCTATATCTATCTATAAAAGTTTAAGACTACAATTTGAATTTGAAAAAAAAAAAACGATCAACAATCAAAGCCTTCCTTATGAGACGTCAATGGATGTGTGCACTTGTTTTCAGGTTTTAGACGCACAATTTGTTTTTTACGCCCGTGTTCAACATTTACGCCACGCTGGCATGGCTGACGTTTGATAGATTTTAAAATAATTAGGTACATTCACTTCGGCGCTCCGACTGAATCTGAATCTAAATTGAGGCGGTCGGTTCGACGTAACCGTGTACGGGCTCAGTACGGTTTTGCCAGGTTGAAGGAAACTTTATCATTACAGTCAATAGGAATTTTTATATGAATACTTGTGTCGCCTTAGCCAGTCAGCGAAAATTAATGACACTCATTTATGTTGGAAACTATTATCTAATACACAACATTTGTAAAGAAAAATAAATTTTGTACAGTATTTGTTGAAAAATGACAAAAAATAGGTTTGTCTCCCATTGACTGCAATGATATCTGACTGTTTGTTTTTTCCTTTGACTGAAGTTTGAGATCGTCAAAAAAGCATTGTTACGTCGACGTGCACCACAAAATTCCCGGATGTCCGACCTCAATAAGTAAAGTCGGCAAAAATCCAAGTTCTTCTAGAGGACATGAATGCAAAGTAAGAGCAAAAGTATAAGAAGAAAAAAATCAATAAAAAAATAAAAAATCAATTAACAAGCTTAGCAAGCGTGAAAGTATTACAATTTTTGAAATTTATTTCCTACAGCGATTTACTGCTATAGGCCTACTAGGACTGTGAGACGGTGGCAACCGAGGTAGGCCTAGGTGAAACTTTAGGTGAAACTTTAGTTTCTTCTTTTCACGGGTTTTAGTTCAGTTATTTATTGAATTTATTTTTATGTGCCCAAGTTTTTAAATTCAGAAGATACATGCTAGAATATTTTTTAGTTATGTAGCTTAAATTTCACAGGTTAAAAAGAATGAGTTAAAAAAATAAAAATTTCTTGGAAAATATTCGCAAAACAGGTGTGCTTCGCAAATATTATACGACGCGACTATTTGATGAGTCAATGTAGCGTTTTCAACAGATGCATAGGATGATGTCTGACACTAAGGCACCTAACAAGATTACAGGCTAAGAAAGGTTAGTCACCTTAAAAATCCAATCTAACACCACCACCACCAAAAAACCCCAAATACCTCCAGAGTTAGTAAAGAACTTATCAATGTTGACTTTGAAATTGTGAACAAATTGGAGCTAACTACCCACTCAGTCAAACCATTCCACTCTTTAACAACTTTGCGTAAAAGCTAAAACGTTGAATATTAATCCATGAGAACTCTTTGGTCAACTTCAAACTGTTACCACGTGTCACATGAGGATTAGCTGATTCACAGTCATGTAATTGCTATAGCGTATACTACAGTCAGATCTTTAATCTGATTATCTTGCATGCTTGTCATGTGTGTAAGTAAAGTAAAACCATTAACATACTTTCAACCTTATATCTGAAATGATGAACCTTTGATTTTAAGACAAGTTTCCACCAGTCTGTATTCAATAAGCAATACTCATCTTGCCCATGAACTATTAGTTAATGAATTGCTTCAACTGCAGTACACTATTTGAAGGGCACAGAAGCCATATCACTGTAGAGTCATCATAACAACCAAAGCCCATGACATTCACCTTATGTATGCCACCGCATTGCTTACACGTATTCCAACCCCATAGAGTCAGATGTTTGGGTCAGCCAAAAAAGTGTTGAGTAAAATACTTCAGCAACACTACAAGGAAAGTGGATTTAAAAAGTATTAAAAATTCAAGCTGTGCAACCCTGCAGAGGAAATTGTACACAAAAGCCTTCAAGATAGAGCATAATATTTGCTCTATTTTGAAGGAATCATAGGCCTATATTGGGTCTAAAGAGGGATGGTACACCTAGCCACCTCACTTGAGATTAATCTAGCTTTAATGGTGATGATACAAATGATAATCTTTCAGTGTCATGTTATTTAGGCACACACCACTGGACCACTGTGTGTATTGATAACCCCCCCTCTCCCCCATTTGAAAAGAAGTGCAAAAGTAATATTAAATGTTCATCTGATAAAACATTTAAAAGTATATTATAACTTATTATTTTTTAGAAGTTAAAAATAATTCACAAAGAGTTATTGAATTTTATTTGTAGTTAAAGAGTTCTATGGTACATTCATGTGTATTATATGTTAATGTGAATTAGAAGTTAAGCCAATGTTAAACAGGTTATTGGATGGCAGAATTTTGATAAACAATTAACAAGAACACATACAGAGCATAACAGTCATGAATGGCTTTAGTGTATACTATGGTCAGATGTTTATCTGACTAACTCTAGGTCAGTGTGATGTCAGCAATGTTGGAAAACAATTAAGAAGTATGGCATTTTTATAAAACTGTCAAAATGTGCGATCAGATGTCTATTTTTCTGGCTGTAAAATTTCTGTTAAAAATGAAAGGAAGCTATGGTTTGGGAACTTAATCATCTCAATACTCATTTATCAAATAACACTGCAAATCTCTAGCATTATTTCGATTGAAAAATGTGTTAAAATAAGCAAAAATATACATTTTTCACCGTAAAAACGGTTTGCTCATAGGGATATTATGCGCATCATATTGAAAGCTAGATTTGGTTTCCTCTTTGCAGTTGGTTGTCGTACGCGAAATTTATTCTATTCGTTGTTTCGTCAACAAGAGGGCATAAATGAGGAGGATGACAATGACACATGGATGAGAAGTTGGTAAAGGTGCATGGATGGGAAGGGAAAATACAGTAGATAAAAAGAGCATGAAGGAAAAGGGTGCATGTATGGCAGGGTAGCATGTATAGCAGGAAGCATATATGGCAGGGGGCATGTTGGGTAGGGCAGAAAATATGCTCCTTTTAGTAAATAGTTTGGAAAGTGCATCCCTTTCTAAGATTGGCTATATAATAATAATAATGAATACTTGTTATGCGCCAGTATCCATCAAAAGTGATGCTCATGGCGCAGCGACACAACAATTAATGCAAAACAATGTGAACAAAAAAGAAATAATAGTTAAGAATACTGCAAAATACATACATACAAGAACAAATATAAGCTTTAAATTGAACATAATCAGAACACATGAGGAATGTCTTTAATAATGATTTAAAAGAATTGAGGGAAGGATTAAGCTTGATGTTGTCTGGAAGTCTGTTCCATAAAAACGGGGCAGCAGAGGAAAATTAACGTTTACCCCATGTTCTAGAAGTACGTGGAATAGCTAATTGAAGTTTGAAATTAGAACGCATGAAGTGGCAGGGAGACTTATATGGGATTAAAAGATCAGAAATATATGTGGGAGACAATACATGAGTAGACTTATACACAAAAACAAGTATTTTGAAAACAACTCTATGATGAATTGGTAGCCAGTGTAAATTCCTTAAAATTGGAGTAATGTGTTCATTTGGTTTACTTAGGGTAACAATCCTGGCAGCAATATTTTGTAAGCGGGAGAGACGTTTGATTTGATTGGCTGGGAGACCATATAAAAAAGAGTTGCCCGTATCAAGGCGGGAAGAGACAAAAGCATGAACTAGTTGTTTAGTGGCAGGCATTGTTAAATATTTTCTGATTAGTCCTATGCTACATAAATGAAATGATGAAGATTTAGAAATTTCAGAGATATGGTCAGCCATTGACATATCAGCATCAAAAATGGAGCCAAGGTTACAAACTTTAGAGGCCACACATACTTGAGCATTACCAATTTGAAGAAAAGGGAGGTTGATTTTGTTACGCTGACGTTTGGAACCAAGAACAATAAATTCAGTTTTATCATCATTTAACTTTAAAAAGTTGGAGGACATCCACTTGCGTATTTTAATGATACATGATAGATAGGATATAAACAACAAGTAAAAGTTATTAGGCCTAAGTGATTACTTTCTCAGATAGAAATGGTCCTTGCATTTAAAATAGCATACCGTATATTCCCTAAATTTTTAAAAAGTGGGGCATTTATTTGTGGTTAAATTTCATATGGCTTATGGAACCGTGGGTAAAATTAGGAAAAGAAATCACGAAACTAGTATATGAAGTGTATGAACCCCCTTGGCTGAAATGCTTCAAGTTGGCTTTCTAAACCATGAAAAATTATTTCTTTAGTATGATTGATCATTTTCATGAAAAAATGCAAAGAATCATTGTCTAGAAGTAATGGAATGGCACACTTTCATTTCTATTGAACATGTTTTTCCCTAGGCCAGAACTGGAGCTTCATTCTGACTGTAAGAAATTTTGAAAGTATGTCATCACATGCCTTTTGAAATGGCCGCAATCGATTCATAATTACGCTGTATTTTCACCTCTGTTGAAACATTTTGTTTACTTTATTTTTGATTGGTTCCCCTTTGTTTGGCACAATTAATTTTGCTCATCAAGTAATTTTTCAGGCAGTTCTTGTGTATGCATAGCAAGTTTAACTCTTTTGACTGTGTATTTTTGGGCAGTTCTACAGTTCTGAAATAGTTTTGGCTGGAGTCTAGTGTTAAATCACACTGTATTTATTATTACGATATTACCAATCAATTTATGTGTGACTTTACAATTGTCACTGCAAAAAAACATGGGGGCACTCATTATTAGAAGGGGGGGGGCATTGTTTATTATGGAATATACAGTATGTTTAAGGGTAAGATTTGTCAAGACTTTACAGTTGAAACATTCCAATGGAATGTGGTGAGCAATGATTTCATGCCCTGAAAGGAAATCCAAACAATCAATTTTCTGGACACTAAGGAAAACCAAATAAAGTAGTTTCTGGTATCAAAGAAAATGTTTGGAATGTGTATGGATAATAGGCCTACAGATCAGAATTCAGAAAGAGATTCTTTTGGGATAAAACTTGGTGGGCCTAGGATTTCTGAGGTATATTATTTAGGGGATGGGGAATGAACAGGGCAGAGGTGGGCACTCTACAGAGTACTACAATTCTAGTTCTTTATATTTCTTTCCTTATTTGCATATTTTAGGTGCCTGAAAATTATAAAAGCTGTAAAAATAGTGAATTTTTGATTTGAATTTCTGTTTTTTCACAGGATGAGGGTTACTGGATTTTTAAACAATTGTAGCTGTAGATGTTACCTCTACCTGTCCATTGATCACAATTTTTATTTAGTTTGTAATTTGTATATGTTTGTAGTTAAATCAATTGTCATCCCTGTAGCTCCCATCCCTATTGCATCCATTGAGCCAAAATTGAACATATTTTGACAGCTTGCAAGGCATGATTTATTTTGTTATTGAGATCTCTGGATTCAGAGGTATTGAAGAGGTGTTGTTAGAAGTATTCATTGTAGACTGTAGAGCAAGGCTTCCTAATTAAATTTTTTCAAGGGCCATCATTTCAAAACAACTTTAGGCGGTGGGCCAATTGTGTGGCAAAACCAGCGTCAGTCATGTGACAAACAAAACCTGTCAAAATGATCCCTGAATACAAACAAGTTGAGAGCGTGTGATTAGAAGGATGTATGCCAAATGTCAACGGTTCTCTTATCCACCTTCATTTGACAAGCAACAAGCCCAATTTATAGCGGAACTAAAGATAACATTTTATTTGATAAGCCGCGATGTTTTAGTGAGCTGATTTGTCTAGAAAAAAAGAAAAAATGAGTATTTTGCGGGGGCCAATATTGGCCAGTATTGTTTCATGGGCCAGATTGGATTGTCTGGTGAGCCAGATTTGGCCCACGGGCCGCTTATTATGGATTGCTGCTGTAGAGCTTTTAGTACCAGATTTTGTGATGATGACCAAAGTGATTTAATCTTTCTCAGATAAACAGAAATTTCTTTTTCTTATTTGTTGTCCTCTCTCTTTGACACTAGCCTAGTGTATGTTACTTGGTTTTAACTTAAAATCAAACTAGTGTGAACCATGTTCTATCTTTGAAGTCTTCAATCATGAATGTCAACAACCACTATTATACTTCAGATTAAAAGTTACAGATTAGTGGTTATTTGAATAGAAAAATGAAATCATATGCTACAATATAAAACAAAAACTGGATCTGAAACATGCAATTGATAAATTTATGTTTTATTCTGTCATAAATTTTATCCATGACTACTGACAATTTTTCCTTCTGTTTCAGCCAACTCCAGTGCTCTCTTGCCATGTCCTCCTCTGCCCCACCCCCTAATTTTTCCTGGGTTGTGCCAAACAAACTTGCCGCTCATGGGCTACCTTCTGATTCATCACATGTGCAATTCCTAAAGGAGTCTGGAGTCAAGCATTTAGTTTCTCTCATGAATAATCAGCAGGCTGACTTTGAAGGTGCTAATGAATTTCATCAGGTTGTCCTTGCTGTAGAGGATTTTACTCCTCCAAGTCTGGAACAGGTTGAAGAATTCCTTCAGCTTGTTGATGTCTGTAGAAGAAAGAATGAGGTCAGTTTAAATAAAGTTTGTAGATAATAAATAGAAATAAATGAATTTGTTCTATGTTTATTAAAGATAGGGATGTGCATTATTGTTTAATTCATTAAATGATAAACGATCATCTTTGTAGATCGTTTATCGGTTAACAGATAACACGCCAAAAGTCTGATGGAATGGAGACCATTGTTTATGTTGTATCTTGTTGCACACACTGTGTGTACATACAGTACAGTACTAGCCCTACTTAGTACAGTAAACAATTAGCATGAGTGGCGTCAGAAATCTGGCGATTTATTCTAACAAACACATTTTTCTAACAAAAAACCATAGAACGGTAAAAGATAGTATCGATCGTTTATTGGTTAACTGATAAACCAACTGATAAATTGTTTCATTCCTTATTAAAGATGAGGTGATTTAAATCCTAAAATCATGAATTGTGATTTATGTTAAAGTAGGATGTAGGTTCAGAGTAAAGTTTATAATTAGAGGAAAGTACAGAAATGTAATTGTGCTTTGAAGTTCAAAAATCATATTCCTAAGGAGATGTGAACCCTGTAGACTTGGTATAATAGTCACTTTCATACAAAGCTGCCAAAAAGATGAAATTTAATATCTCCTTAATCAAAGAAAAATGTTTTAGTACTTCCTTCGCTACTTTAAAAAGAAAGTTCTTATTGATAATTGTCCATGCTCGAACTCTCAAGCTTACCCTTTAATTTTTATTTAAGTGAGAAGAATAATTTTTTCACAATTTTATATCAGTATTAGGTATTTTATCAAAATAAATGTTAATTTTTAAAACTACAGTAATTATGTAAATACTAAAAAGTAGCAATTTCATATACATTTTGAAAGGATACAGGTATTAATTGACTAAGCATCACATTAGATTTGGGCACACCTCTTTTTCTTTACCTGGTCAATCTAACTCTCTGTAAATGCAGTTTCCATTATATGAATTGCATGGACATGAAAGTGCTAGCTGGTTTTCTGTCTGTTTAATGTGTAAACGGTCTATGATGTCATATAATTTGGGGGAATCTCGATTTAACCTGAATTATCAGCTTGGCTGCGGTGATAATAGGTATAGATTGAAACATCATTCTTGATAGGAAAGTTCCATAAACAAATAATTTGAAGTCATTTTAGTGATAATATCTTGGATCAATAAGGTTGACATTTTATTTAAGTGACATAGAAAAAACATGTAATTATTTTAGGGAGCAAAAACACACTTTGTGTAAAGTTCTCCGTAGAAGAGGACTAGCTGAAGCAGTGTTGTAACTAAGATATAAAGAGGGTGTTTATCTTAGGTGGGGTTGTACCATCGAGAAGGTTCATATGAGTAATTTATTCCTCTTTGTTTGAGCAAAAAGTTAGATTAAATATTAGTTGAAGTTAGGTTTTCCATCATTGATTAATTATCATGTAAAAGATTATTTTTCCTCATTTGTTTCACATTTACACAGTTGAGGATAAAGTGGAATTTTGGGCCATCAAATTGACAAAAATGATTTGGATCGCTTTAACCTATGGTATCAAGTGAAATATCATTTATGAAAAGAGTTTATGAATATTTGATTTCGAGGCATTTCAGTCCTGTAATCTTGATTCCAAATGTACATATTTGTTTACATTACTGACTTTTGCTCTTTAAATTATATTTGAAGCATTTAAAAAAATAAAAGAATAAGATATTATTGCATGTGTACTTATTACATTTTATTACCAATTCTTATAAACACTTAAATTTTTTATAAACGCTACACACATCAAACTTTTGCTTAATGTTTACATGGTAAATGTTGGCAACAGGTTTGACTGAGCTACATCATGGCATTCAAAATCAGTTTCCTGCTTTGCTATTGTTTACAGGCTATTTCTGTACATTGCCTTAGAGGAAGAGGACGAACTGGTACCGTGCTTGCTTGTTACTTTGTTAAATTTCACAAAATGACGGCTGCGGATGCTATTACAGAGGTGAGAAGGAGAAGACCGCACTCCATCGAGACAGAGGACCAAGAAAATCTCATCAAAGAATTCTTTTATCGCAATGTGGATGCAGGTAAAATCACAAACACGGACAAATGAGACTGAAGGTTAACTTTTGGATGTATACAGGGTTTGTGAGTAATTTTTTTAGTTGTCAGTAGCTGAAGTAGCTACAGTACTGTACACTTGCAAAATAAGTGGATGCAATCTGGATAGAATAGTTGTCAAATATTAATTAAGTCATTTTTCAGACTTTTTAGAAAATGGTAGTAAGGACCAAATAAAACCTTTCCAGAATAAATGTGGACTCACTGCCATATAATAATATTCATCTTTTATTGCGCCGACACCTTTGCCAAAATGTGGCTGATACGGAGCTTTTGAAATTGTCGTTTTGCAATTTTTTTAATGTATTTACTTTATAAAAAGGTATCAATAATTGTAAAACCACAGATTTCACTCATATATTCTAATTCTATTTGTGGTGCCACATAACATATAAACCTTATTTGTGGTGCCACATAACATATAAACCTTATTTGTGGTGCCACATAACATATACACTTTATTTGTGGTGCCACATAACATATAAACCTTATTTGTGGTGCCACATAACATATAAACCTTATTTGTGGTGCCACATAACATATAAACCTTATTAATAGTGCCACATAACATATAAACCTTATTGATGGTACCACTTAAATATGTTATTTATAATTATAGCAAATATTAGTAAATTTCTTTAAAAGAAAATATTGTAGCTGTGATTTTCATGAGGTAGAGGTTATGAAAGGCTAATTCAGGTATTTACCATTTTTACCCGCTAAGGCTAATTTTCCGTAAATTATACCAAGGACGTACAACATTAGAAAAGTGGTTGGTACCTTCTTGTTTATACCATCTTGCTCATTTCAGACTTCTGTGGAGGCTGCTTCAGGTTGTACTATTGTTATTAAAGGATATTTTAGTGGTCATATTATATTTCTTAAATGCAATAAGAGGCAGGCTCGTAGCCTGGGGAAGGGGAGGGGGAAGGGGGAGATTCATCTGAGCGAATGAACCCCCTTTTGTTGAGAAAGTGCCATTTTTAAATCTAAAAATATAAGCACCTGGAATTAAAAGAGTTTTTGCCCTTGTATACGAAAAACAAACCCTCCTTTTCAAATTCCTGAACCCCGATTTGTTGAGAAAGTGTTCTTTTGAAATCTAAGAAAATAAGAAGCCCCCAGAATTTTAAGATTTGTAACCTTTTAATACTAAAAACGAACCCCCTTTTCAAATTCCTGGCTACGGGCCTGAGAGGATCAGAATGGTGAACAAAGCATTGGAAAATCTTAAGTTCAAATTTCTTTCTAAAAATATGTAGGAACGACTGAAATCTGACTAGTTTGTGACATGGCATCCTCACATCCTCAAAGTTTTTTTGTTTTATTTTATGTTCTCCTGAGATTTTGTGGCATACAAACCATTGGATATGTCAGTACTAAAACACATTCTACTATAACTATGATTTATCACTTGAGAGGAATTTTGGATAAAAATGTTTTCAATTAAGAAAAAAAAGTTTCATTAATTTTCTATGCAAATTTATACAATAACAGAGAGGTGCACGTTTGGTGTCACTCTTCTACAGTATAGACCTTTTCAAACCGAGTTTCCGAACGTGATTTCTTTAGTACTTCGACCAATCAAATACTGGGGGAACTTTTCTTTTGTTTCCCAACCAATCAGGTGCAGGTTTAAGGAAAAAAATGCACGCAGCAATATGCGTGCGTATTTCTTTCATTTATAATGCGCATTTACATGCGCTTAAAAACATTTTTTCATACACTTGGTCCCATACCGTTGAAAACATTTTTTCATACGCTTGCTTCCATACCGTGCATGAATTGTGCAGATGGCCAAGATTCCTCCAGTATTTTATTGGTCATTCTCCAGTATACGATTGGTTCATTATGGACACGCTGAATCTTGGCCATGTGACATTATTTAAATTAGATATCCTGAAATTGCCGATTCAGATTTGAAAAGGTCTATACTTTCTATACCAGTTACTTTCATACAAATGTTTGACAGCTTTGAAAATTTCCACATCTCCTGAATGGACCAAGACAGTAAAGTACTTTCTTCAGTTATGTTTGTCTTTTTGCTTGTCTTTCATATGAAACTGACCACTGATCTCTTCCACACTTTATTTCTGTTACTTTTCTTTCAAGATTGAAGCTCTACATTGTGTACCTCCAACAATTCATCTCAGTACTCAACTCATCAATGCTTTTCCAATAGCATGTTAATTGTTGCGGCCTTTCTCTATCTTTCAAAAGTTAGTATTCCTAAAATATTAATGAACAGGATATGGGTATTGAATTATTTATAAACTTTGTATGTTTAATAATATAGCGTTTAATTTTATGTTAGCAAAGAATTGTGATAGTCGATCTTTGGTGCAATCAAAAACATTCCTCATAAGGTGTGTAACATTCTTTCAGTTTTTGATTTGATATATACATACAAAAATCCTTTCAAATTTTTTGTTGATATTTAAACATTTGTTTGTCAGAAACAGGGTAACATCATAATTTTGTAATTTTATATTCATTAATGAATAGGGTCATTATATATAATAATTTTCAAATGTTGGAATCGATGTTCTACTGAGAATAGGTAACATCATAATTTTGTATTTTTGTATTCATTAATGAATAGGGTTATCATATATGATGATTTTTAGATGTTGAAATTGATGTTCTACTGAGAATTAGCACAAAACTTATGTTGTTCTTGCTTAAAAAGCTGTAGTTCACTCTTAGGATATTAAGAGATTTAATCCACTGTGTAAACACAGTGTGACAATACTCTAAATGAGATACAGTGTTGCTGTCATTTAAGTGTCATATATTGTTCATAAAATGTAGAAAAGTAACTTATTTAATTTTTCTGTCTTTACCTGCGCTTTGTAATAATTTTTTGGACAAAAGGCGCAACATATAAATGCCAGAATGTATGTATGTATGTATGTAAAGAAACCCTAAACATGTATTTTTATAATGAGGGTTCTTTCCCGGTGCCTGTGTAGTATGTTTGCTTTATTAAGAATATCCTTTGCTACATATCATGAATTTGATGTGAGACCACTGTGTGCATTCCAGAATCAAGTACAAGCTGGGAAACGGTTTGCAGTACAGTATTGAGTTTGATGTGTGTATAGAAACAAAAGCGTCTTTTTGGTTCCGTATCTCGTAAACCATAAAATCCATGTGGTACATGTTTGTGACTCTAGAGGACCAGAAAGTCATTTGTACAGTTAAAAGGCAAGAATTAGTTCACCTATATGTGAAATGGTTTTGCGATACATAACATACATGCATTTGCAATTTTAAAATGTTTTAATGTTAAGTATTTCATGCCTAAATATCATGAATCTTATGTGAGACTACTGTTATGGTGTACATTCCAGAAACAAGTATAAGTTATGCAATGTTTTGCTGAACAGTATTGAGTATTAATTTATGTGTGAATACAAAGAGAAGGGAAAAGGATTTGGATTTGATGCCTTAAAGGAGACATAAAGTCTGATATAATCCTTATTTCATATGATAGAGGATTAAAATCTAAACCAACTATTAAAAACAGCAAGTCAAAATCTCATTCCTATCTCAAGTTATCTATTTTTGAAGTCAACACATGGAGGTTGCCATTTTGCTCAATTCTGTATTGAAATCTTCTGAATGATGACATTATTTCCCCAACAGAGACCAAGGAATGTAAGTGTATATTATGTTTTTATTCAAAATTTATGTGACACAAAGTTTTAATAGCATGTTCTGACATCTTCATGTTTACACAAAAATGTGTCAAGAGACCCTTACAAAAAGAAAACAATTTTTCATGTACTAGAAAACTTGAGATACTGTAGATTATAAAGAAATACAAAGCATTCCATCATCCTGCTGGGCTGATGACATCATAATCTGCATGTTTTGAAATCAAAATGGCAGCTACTATGGTACTATTTAGTAGTAGCAATAAAGTTTTTAATAATTACAAACGTGTTAGATTTCTTCAGGAGTTATGAAACTTGATCAGAAGATTTGTTATTTTTAATTCTATTATATGAAATAAGGATTATGTCACACTTTATGTTTCCTTTAACCCTTTAACCATAAAATCCACATGGTGCACTTTTGTAAATTCAAAAGTGCATCTCATGGAGTATATGGTTAAAGGGTTAACCACATAGGACCAGAAAGTCATTTGTATAGTTACAAATAAAGAATATTTCCACCTTTACATTAAATGGTTTTGTAATGCATGACTTATAACAGCTTCTATTTTTAAAATGGATTTCTATTGTCAAAATGGGACTGGAATAAAGCCTTCACATTACCATTATACTCTTTTTTGGTACTTAATAAACTCTGTACCAGAATAGCAAGCAAAAAATCTCTTTGCTAATCTGGTACAGAGTTGATTAAGTACCAAAAACAGAGTATAATGGTAATGTGAAGGCTTTATACCAGTCCATTTTGACAATAGAAATCCATTTTGAAACTAGAAGCTGTTTTATGTTTGTTTGCAATTCAAATATGTTTTAATTTGATGTATTTTATGCATAAACGCTGCAATAGAAACAAGTAATTATTAATTTGGTGATGGTATTATTTAGGTCTACAGTTTGAAAGTTTTAATCCGGCTGCCATATGTACCATATTCTACAATGTAACTCAATTTCAATTAAGCAAGCAATTATCAGAACAAGTAATATAGGAAATTATATGGTAGTAAGCAATACTTTTAAATCACTTTTGATATTTATTGGGGAGGGAGGAGAGGTCACATTCAGTTAAAGAATGGGCCTTGCTTGCCTTAGCTGTCATCTAGAGGAAACTTATTTGCCAAAATGATAGAATGAATATTACTTACAGCTTTGATCTCATGAAGGCTGTTACATTGTGTTTTTAACAACTGCCACAATTTTCCATTTTGTACAGGTCCTTGTTATAATACCTACAGGCACATAAAATGTTGCTCTGTTTAAACACATGTTAAAGGTCCATGGATGCCTGTTTTAAGATTACTCGTAAAATAAGCTGTAAATTCGGAATTGAACATTCATTAAATATTGAAAATACAGTGGCCTATTTAGAGCATCATATCAAAATATTGGATATATACAAATTTTGTGACGTAATGATAGGTTAGACTGCTGAAATGATCTATCAAGCTTTTAATGTGGTTTGTAAATTTGTAGTTGAAAGTGATCAAATGGTGTTTCTATCAGGGCCCTAATTTTCTACAAGGGAGGAGGGTTTGTGGCATAGGGAGTTCAGATTTGTCGAACATTGGTTTAAATTAGAGCTGTCACTAATTGGCATGTTTAGCCTTGATAATTCACATACTTGTGCAATAGTAAATTTTGATGTAATTTGTTGTCAAAATATTTGAATTGTTTAGTGAAAGATTTGAAATGATTGTCCTTTAAGAGAAAAGGAGCATTATGAATAATTTTTTCAAGTATCAAATAAGAACTTGTAATAAAGGGTTCTTGATGAAGATATTCTGTCAATTATACAAGCTGCTGTAGTTCTCTACTTATTTTATGAAATGTAAATTCGCTCACTGTTACTAATTTTGTTAATTAGTGATATCAGCATTTTTCTTATATATGACTATTTATAAAAGCCACAATATTTAAATTGAGTGATTAATCCTGTACTTCAGTTATAGGTAAGGACTGTAAAGAAAGAAATGACAAAAGCCACAACGTGTCTGACATATATATCCCATCCTGTGGCGTAACTTTCCGATATCAGTCACTTAAAAGAATTAGTTCAGGAGTCTAAAATAAAATGAGATTACGAAACTCCCATTGGCCAACATGAAATTAAATACCCTGGTTTTAAGCCTTTCAGTTTTGAAGGACATTCAACAAAACACAAAAGACTTTTGGGGAATGTGAGTCCATCTTTAAACTGAAAATTTAAAACTTAATTTCTACTTCCCGAAATTGGATTTTTGAACATTTTCTTCATTTTCTTCAGAACTAATGTGAACACTGCTGATCAGTATGTGATCAGTTATCTAGAATGGTCACTTAGCATTGGAATTTTTAGATTACTACTTGTTTTGGTCAGTTTAGCAGTGCTATAATGTATTGTAATGTCGTCATAAATAAATATATTTTAAAGTTTTATTCACTTTATCATTTAGTTTTTAAATGACCTTGTACCCAAGTAGAATCTATACAAAATCTTGGACAAGAATTTTAAAGTAATTTGAAACAAAATTAGCCAGTGCAATAATGCTTATGGTCTTGTTTCAGTTTGCAGTCATTTCAAAATAGTGTTGAGAACCTTGCAAAAATGTCTTAATTGATTAATTCAGTGGTCAAGTTTGTTTATCTTATATGACAGAGGACTTCAAAAGAAACAATGGGAAGAAAGCATTACAAAATCTTGTTCCGTTAAGGAGTTATTTGAGTTTAAAGTTTGGTATCATTTGTATAGAAACGACTGAAATCAGACTAGTTTTGAATTAGATTCCTCAGTCTTTTTTTATTCTATCATATTTTGTCCTGCAATTTTGTGGCCTAAAAACCATGGGATATGTCAAAAAATAGTAAAACTGAATTAAGGAAGGGTATTTATAATATACCACCTGAAGATAGTTTGAGGAAAAATAATTTAAATAGTGAAAAAATTAAATAAACTTTCTTTGAAATACATAAAGACTTCGAGGAATATGAGGCTGTGATGTCACAACTAGTCTGATTTGTCGTTCCTACAGAAATGATACCAAACCTAAAAAACTTGAACATCTCTTTAACAGAATAAGATTTTTGGATGCTTTTTTCACCATTTTGTTTCCTTTGAAGTCCTCTTTGAAATAAGATAGACATGCTTGACCATTGACCTAATCCTTTTAGTTTAACTTGGTTGTTCCCTTGTGTTACATTCTTCTCTAACTTGAAACAGTAGTAAATTTAATGCTTTAGACTGTATAAAGTCATTTAATTGATTATTTATTCTCTTATTACATTCTTATATTTCTATAAAAAGCACAATATGTATGATTTATATGATAATGCAATAATACCTTCCTTTCCATTAATAGCTCAAGTGGCTTATTTTTATAAACTCATTTTCAATGTAATTCATTTTATCATATTTAATAACAATTGCATTTTACAAAGAAGTCAAATACATTTCTACTAATTTGAGTCTTTGTGCAATGGTAGTCTTTCATTGTCTGAAGGCAGTATTTTATTGAATTATTCTTTTCTGTTAATTGTCATTGCTGGAAAATAACGATTCAAAACCCAAACCCACCCTAACCTGTCCATCAACCTCCACAACCAATTATCAAAGACCAACTCTCAAACAATACCTCCATCTATACTGATGGCTTTAAGGAAGGCGACAAGACAGCTGCTGGTGCCGTCATCCAAGACATCACCCTCAGTAGCAGCCGGGCTTTCCGACTACTCATCCATCTTCTCGGCCGAGGCCAAGGCCATCCTCCTCGCCCTCAACTTTATTGAATACTCTATGTTTAGCCACTTTGCCATCTTCTCTGACTCCAAGGCTGTCCTTACTTCATTACTCAATGTTAAATGGGATAACCCCACATCTCACCTCATCCTCCTTAAACTCCTCCCCCCCTCCGTAGGAAACAAATTCTTTTCTTCTGGATACCCAGCCATGTTGGCATTCCTGGCAATGACAGGGCTGATGCAGCTGCTAAGCTTGCCCTTCCCCCTACCCATTTTCCCAAAACCCTTTTCTGACATCAAACCACATATACTTCCCTTGTTCGTGGCCACTGGCAAACCCCATGGGACTCCCAAATTGATAACAAAGTCCACGTCATCCAGCCCACCATTCTGATCAAACCCACTACTCACAACCTATCCCGTGTCCACAACGTCCACATTACCCGCCTTAGAATAGGTCACACCCTCCTCACTCCCTCCCACCTCTTTACTGGCTCCCCCCACCCCTCTGCAACAATTGCCACTGCACCCTCACAGTCCATCACATTCTCCTTACTTGCCCCCTGTACAACCTTCCCAGAGCTTCCCTCGCTGCCCACAACTTAATAGTCGAGCTCTTCCAAAAAAAACCTCTGGATAAAATTATCTCCTTCCTTCATCATGCTTCCCTATACAACCATATTTAGTCCTTCTTCCCCATCCCATCTCTCTCTACATTATTCTTCCACCCATACACCTCTTAATCCCAGCTTTCTGGCTTTTAGTTCTCTTGTTTCTCTCAAACTCCCCCTGTTTACTCTCCTTCCTACCTCTGGAATGATCTAACCTCTCGGGCACAATTTGACCCTTGCTGTTGTGGTGCCGTTAAACTCTCGTCAAACAAACAAACTATTCAAATTGGAAGGATTCATTACTATAGAGAAACAAGAAAATTCTGCTTAGAATAAGTATTCATGATTTTGGTATCCATCAAAGTGGCCTCTGGTCTTTTTGAAGATGTTTTTATCAGACTTGCCATCCACCTGATAAAATCGTGTTGCTATTTTGATTTATTTATTTGAAAAAGCTGTTTTTTCATCACACAGATTACCTCCAATCTTATCATTTAAAATAGGTTGGTTTGAACACACCACAATTTTCAACTGTAACAACTTCACCAACTCATCTCTGAACAGGAAATTTCTTCCATTTGTGCAACGTTGGATATTAGCGCCAAGTACCAGTTGGCGCTGGTAGTTGGTAAAAAAACATTAGTGAAGTTGATGACTATTTCAATGAAGTCATTGAATAATGCAAGACTGCTTATAATGAGTAAAGACCCTCATAAATTGTGTTCCTTCCAAATTGATTGAGCCAATCATTTGGACCAGAGCAACCACTTCGTCACAGGTTGGAATCTAGCAACCTTATGACAAAGTGCCTTCCTCAGACTGCACAAGCACTTCAAGTTGGGGCACTTAGGCTTGGGCAGATTCACCATATAATCTTGTGCTATATATTTTATGCAAGGGGGCACATACATTTGCAAGAGGAGATACCCCCTTGATTTCCCTACGCTGGCTAAGGGCCTGTCAAAACTTGTTTCCACAATCAAGAGGTGAAAGAAAATTACATGGGTTAGGGCACTAAATAACACTCATTTACCTTGACCTTGTTTAGGAGATAATATAAAGCTTTTTACTGATTTCAGGGACCTTTTCAGGACCTTTATATTCTTAACAGAAAAGTTGATTGGTGGTATGATGTAAATTAAAAACCTCTTCGTCAACTGCTCTTATTCAAATAACATTGGTGAATAATTAAGAAACAAGAAAATCATAGACTGGCTCTTTGTTATGTGGCAAAAATTGAATAAAATTTGCATAATTTGTTATAGGGTCTTAAAATTTAAAATATTCTAAAATTTAAAGGATTAGTTCAGGGGTCAAGCATGTCTATCTTATAGGAAACAGGACTTCAAAAGAAACAAAATGGTGAAGCAAGCATTCAAAAAACTTATTATTTAAGTTTAAAGTTTGGTATCATTTGTGTAGAAACAACTGAAATCAGACTAGTTGTGATGTCATAGTCTCAGATTCCTCAAAGTTTTTATGTATTCTATCATATTTTTCCTGGATTTTGTGCCTTAAAAACCATGAGATCTGTCAAAAAAGTAGTAAAACTGAATCTAGGAAGGGTACTTATTATACACCACCTGAAGAATGTTTGCGGGAAAATGATTTAAATAGCGAACAAATTAAATAAACTTTCTTTAAAATACATAAAGACTATAAGGAATTTGAGGCTGTGACATCACAACTAGTCTTATTTCGATTGTTTCTACAGAAATAATATCAAACTTTAAACTTGAATATCTCCTTAACGGAATAAGATTTTTAAATCCTTTCGTTACCATTTTGTTTCTTTTAAAGCCCTCTTTTATATAAGATGGATCTTGACTACTGAACTAATCCTTTAAAGGTGTTGTGAATTACTGATAAAGCAGAAATGTAAAAATAGAAAAGAGAGTTAAAATTCCAGAGAATGAGGTATACATACATATGAGGTATACATAAACATATCCGCCTGAAATTTTCTGAACTTTATAATGCTAGTCTGCTGCCACAGTTGTAAGCCCCTCAAAATATTCAACAGGGAAAAGCTAGGTCGTACTGGAGGAAACCTTTCGGTTTGGTTTGATCACTGAGAGAAGCAACGTTCTTGGATAATAAACTGTACCCATTGGTTTGATCACTGAGAGAAGCAACGTTCTTGGATAATAAACTGTACCCATTGGTTTGGAAACGTAATAGCCAAGGTGAGAATGATTGTGCATAACGAAATTTTCGTGAAATGTCAAGTTTTTTTGCTAATAAAAATAAAATAAGTAAGATCATACTAGTTTCGCGAATAAATTGTTATCGCTACTCACTTTATTTATTTTTCATAACCATTCGTATCATCGCAGTTACAACCGCCGACCCTACCGCCAGTGGTCCGCCACCATCTTTATCTTCACCAAATGTTACTGACAGCTGGCTTCTTCGTCGTTAAAGACCACACTCGAAAATGGGGCAACCACTTCTAAGATTTCTCTGACAGTGCCAGTGGGTTGGGCTAGTTATTAATATCACAAACCGATTTGATTACATATGTTATCACTGGAACATATCTGTTGTGCAATTAGCCAGGCCGTAAATTAGAAATGACAGCAATCAGTGAAGGTCAGCCAACAAGAAAAAACCAACCCCAGATCAGTGGGGATGTAAAATTAAAAGGCCGGGAACGGGGGTAGGCCTAGGGGCCTATATGGTGAATAACTTTAGCTCGAGAATCCTCTAGCTTTAATGGTATTATACAAATGATATCCTTTAGTGTTATCAATGGGTCTTTGATATTTGCTTTTGTTTTAAATTAGCACCATCCACAGCTAGTGGTAATTAGCTAAAATTATAAATCACTTTTCAATCTTTAAAAAAGCATACATTATTTTGATAACATAATATCGATTTTGCCTGAAAACATGAATTTTCGCCCAAAACCTAGGACAATCTGAAGGTTATTTGTTCGATCATGGAAATCGCCATTTTGAATAATGACCTCAGGTTATGCGAACAGATTGTGAGTATTTTTAGACACTACAATAGCTCTGTGGGTACTCACAATTTGGCAGTGCTTCTGAATGGATGATTCAGCTACTCGCATGGAAGCAATTATGTAGGTGTAAAAAATGAAATGAAGCCACTGAAAAAACAACACGAATCAACATTAAACGAACTTGTTACATAATAATACCCAGAAAAGATTCAAACCTGCATCGAAAACATATTTTAATATTTATTTATTTTTATCTTGTGCTATAATTGTTTTACAGCTTAAAAAAGGCATTTCTTACATAGTTATAGCATAGCTTACTGAGGTACTTAATCAATCAGTCAGTTCACTCATTAAAAGGTTCTTTGATTGATTATTATTCTTATTGATTCTCTTCCCCCTCCCCTTTATTTTTGACTTTTCCCCCACTTTTGGTTAGCAAATCCCATCTATGGGTTTCAGATTGTGGAGCCATGACCAATGTTGGCAATTGCTCATTGGACAAATAGGTAAAAAGCCTACTTTTGAAAATTTGGCTTTGATATTTATTGGGGGCCATACCCCCTCCCGCCACAGCCCCCGGTGATGGGCCCAGTGGTATATGATTTGCTTTAATCATGTCAAATAAATATTAAATGTATGTTACATCTTTTATGTACTATATATGATTTATGAGTGTGTGGATTTCTATTTGTTTTCAAGCTTCAAGAATGACCTAGAATAATTTCATATAACTTTCAAAAGGGCACCTCCGGCCCTGATCTGCCCTTAATTTTCAAAAAGACACCTGTCCCGTCCGCTGCAATTTTAAAAAGGGTATCTCCCACCCCCTTCACCCCCTACTCTATGCAAGGGGGAAATGGCTCCCCTTGCCACTATGATTCTGACATTCATTTTGCTGTTAACATTTAAGTTTTGTTAAGGAAAAGCCTTCTTTATTGGTGAAATTACACAAAACTATTGAATGGAGAAGAAACAAAAGAAAATCGATGCACTGTAACTGATGTGAGTGCAATTGGATGATGTCCATGCAAGAAATGCAGGTAAATAACCATCACAATGCATTAAAGGCTATTAATTATTAAACTCCCAGCCCCTTCCCTCCAAAAGACAATACCTCCATGGTCATGTTTCAAGTTATATGGATGGCATAAGTGGTATAATGCACTTGTCAGTTGTATGACTCACCCCTACTACCCCCGACAATGTCAGTCAAAGGAGAGTCATTGACATGAAAATGTGACCCACATGTGCATCATTGTATCAAATTGTCAGTCACCAGAGTGACTCAGGGGTGAGTCATTTTACTTCAGACCCATTGACTTTGTATAACCCCCACTTTTTGACAAGGGGGATGATCCATGCTATCATCCCCCACTTTTTGGGCTGAAGGTGCTTTAAAATTAAGTGATAAATTACATTTTGAAGTATAGGAAGCAGGCTTATAACAGGAACCCCCACCACTTCCACCCCTACCGCACCTCTCACACCTCACCACTCCCACCCCTACAACTCCCATCCCAACCACTCCCACCCCTACTATTTCCATGCCCACCACTCCCACCAACCACTCCCATCCACACCCACCACTTCCAACCCCACCCACCACTCCCACCCCCACCACATCCACCCACCACTCCACCCACCACCCCCCACCCACCACTCTCCCCCACCCACCACTCCCACCCACCACTCCCACCCCACCACCACTCCCACCCCACCCACCACACCCCCACCCACCACTCCCACCCCACCCACCACTCCCACCCCACCCACCACTCCCACCCCCCACCACTCCCACCCCACCCACCACCCCACCCCACCCACCACTCCCACCCCCACCCACCACTCCCACCCCACCCACCACTCCCACCCCACCCACCACTCCTACCCCCACCCACCACTCCCACCCCACCCTCCACTCCCACCCCACTCACCACTCCCACCCCCACCCACCACTTCCACTCCCACCCACCACTTTCACCCCATCACTCCCACAGGTTACACTATTCAAAAACACTTGATTCTTCTATGGGGTCTGAACGAACACTTTCCCCATGCCCCAGATACCAACATTTTTCAATGGAATACACAAGACACCTCGACCTTGATTGGTCAATGAAAGTCATGTGCCTGCAAAAATATTGATAAACAGATAAGAGTGGAAATGGATCTGAACACAGATTCAATGTATACAAAACAAAAAGTGTGATACTTGTTGCACCAATATTTTGAAAATTGAAAGAATTTTTTTAATTTTTTTTTGAAAATGAACGAAATTTCCAGGGAAAATTGATACCTGAGAAAATTTCACCTTGGTTGTATGCTTTCTTATTAGTTGGGAGGTGATATTGGGAAATTTTTAACATAAAATAAAAAAAAAGGTCAAACTGAAAGGAAAATTGTTTAAATTATTAGAGATTTTTTAAGGAGATGGTAACATTTCATAAAAACTGTCTTGTTTCATATGTAAACCTTAAATTTTACTGACCTGATACCAGATTGACTGCCAAATCTCAAATTTTACCGACCAATTTAAAAAATTGAAGGGTGACACCTCCACACCCCTGGTATTTACGGCCCTGGTCCCATTGTTCAACTCCCAGTCAATGCTGTTTCTTATGCACATGTCAGTTGTATAACTCACCTCTACTACCCCCGACAATGTGAGTTAGAAGGTGGGCCATTGACATATGATACAGTGACTCACATGTGCCAATTTGTACCAAATTGTCAGTCAACAGAGTGACTCTGGGGTTAGTCAATTTACTTCAGATCCATTGACTTTGTACAGAGATGAGTGATTTTGGGTAAGTCATTTGCATAAGAAATGTCAGTGACCTAAGTAAATGATGGGTGCGTCAATGTACAAGTGTGCACCCACCTTGGTACACCTTGTCCAGGGGTGTAGGGATGAGTCACACTTTTGACAAGTGCATTATCTTTTAAAGGACAAGTTGTACAGTTCAAATAAAGTTTTGAACATTAAATGAGAATGTAAACTTTTCAAAAAATATTTAAAATTGGGGAAATATTCAATTGTCATATACAACTATGTTGGGTGTTAGGTCATTGACTACATGGAGACATACTTCAGTCTTATCACAATTAAATTATCAGTTTACATTTATTTGTATTTGACATTGGGCAACAAAGCCCAGTAAATTTTGAAATTCCACCTGAAATCAGATATTGGAAAGAAAAAGCTTTTAGGAATTATGAAAAAATGAATTATAACATTAGTGTATATTACTTTTAATTCTCATTGTTGTTTTGTCTTTTAAAGTTTTATTTTCTTAGTAACCTTTATCCATCTGAAGGTCAACCTATAACTGGCACCACACAATATATTTATGCCTATTATCATTGATTGCCAAAAGTATGTTTGATTTTAGTCTCTTTACGCTTACTTGTGCATTTGCCACGAAATGAATCCAAAAATCAATATTGCCCAGACATTTTGCCCAGACAAATTTTCAAAATATGAACATGTTTACACCATCATAAATTCAGTGTATTATATCTTGCTGTGACTGTGGTGAAGGCTTTGAACAAAGGGGGTTTATTCTGTTGATGAACTTTTGTGCTATTATATTCTGATTTTAGGCAACTGCTGTGAGGCATGAGTAATGATGTTTCACTGAAATAAAACTCTGAACAATAACAAGTCTACCATTGAATTTGTAGGGGGTACAAAAGTGATAAATACTGTTATGCTCTTTGAAAGACATTGTTTTAGACCTATGATTTTAATTTTTATGATATTTGACAATTATAAATATCCCTGGTTATTGCAGTTCTTGTATTTGGAAAAATATAAATTAAGGAAAATATATCAGTCATTTTGCAGTTTGTACAGTATCTGCAATCATGCTACACAGTTCAAATAAAATTTGTTTTGAAAGTTGAAATACTGAAAACTTGTATTGTTCATGTTTCAGTATATATTTATATGTATTTATGGCTGGAAAATTTATTTGTTCATTAATTCTTTTTTACTTTTCTTTAAAGCATGGTTTCATTTTAATAACTTATCTTTAAATGATAAAATATTTTGTGAAGCCTTTGCGAAAGTGTTTTGCTCATGACATTTTAAAGGCCAGTTTCTTAGAATGACATTTGCTCTTAAACTTTTGTGAGTCCAGATTTTTATTACCTGGATTTTTGAATCGAGGTTTTAATTGTACTTCAATATTCCAAACAATGTCAAAGTCATTTAAAGGATTAGTTCAGTGGTATATCTTATACGAAAGACGACTTCAAAAGAAACAAAATGGTGAAAAAAGCTTTCAAAAATGTTATTCCGTGAAGGAGATATTCAAGTTTAAAGCTCTGTCTTATCCGTGTAGATGTGAATGGTGTAGCAAGTCTACTATGGAAAGTTGGTGTCTTCATCCTCATATTCTTACTAGTTGTTAATGTATTTTCAAGAAAGTGTATTTAATTTTTTCACTATTTTAATCATTTTTCCTCTAACTTTCTTCAGGTGGTATATTATAAATATCCTTCCTGGATTCAGTTTCACTACTTTCCTGACATATCCTATAGCTTTAAGCCACAAAATCGCAGGACAACATAAGATAAAATACATAAAGACTTTAAGGAATCTGAGGCTATGACATCACAACTAATCTGATTTCAGTCATTTTTACACAAATGACACCAAACTTTAAACTTAGATATCTTCTTAACGAGAACAGTTTTTTAAATGCTTTCTTCACCATTTTGTTTCTTTTGAAGTCCTCTTCCATATTGCTTCACCACTGGACTAATGCTTTAAACTATATTTCCAATATAGGATGTGGTTAAAAATTGATAATTTTACAACTTTTGCAAAAGCTTAATATGCAAAATTTAATCCCTGGATAATACGGGTACCATATTTGACGTATTAAGCACCCTTGCTGTAATAAGCGCCCACCCAACATTTTTTGACTGATAACATAATTCATTTGATTAATTTGAAGACTTGAAATAAGTTGTGTTACGTTATTTGCTTATTTTGCGTCTGACACTCACGATGTTTTTGTGGTGGTCATTGCAGGGCTAGTATAGAACCAGTTCACACAATAAAGCTCAGATATGCATACTTTACAAGGCCTGGGGCATGGGCGCTTGTTAGGAACAACTTTGGACCTAAAATGTTGTGCAAATATATTTTCATAAGCACCCAGGCTTATAACGTCAAATACGGTGCTTACCATACCATACCCCAAAACAGATTTTAACATAATTTATTTTTCTCATCATCAGATCAATTTCAGCGATTGAAATTTTAAATTAGGAATATTATTTAAAGAATTACATGAGAATTTGAGCTGGCCTCCCACTTAAGTTATACATTAACCAAAATTCTTCCTATTCTATTTTTTTATTTTTATTTTCACATAATAACTGTCCTGTTAGATTAGCTCTGGTTTTATACTACAGTAGTAATTTAAATCATGTGTCTTTTTAAAGGGAAATGGTACCTGTATCACTACTACCTGTTGTTGTTTTTTGTTTACTTTGGTCTCCATATTGTCCTTTCCCTTCATAAGTCCTGTCTTCACCACATTTGTATCCTTCATAATCAAGGAATATGTTAAATCACACAAGCTGTTAGATTAGAGTGTGAGAGGAGCTTCACACACAATCCAAGTTACTTTGAGTGTACATGACTTTTTAGCATGAATCTAAAGGCTCATTACTATCTTAATAGTGAGAAGGGTTACATACTGTATAAAATAAATAATACATGTCCCTTCAAAATTTATATTAAAATGTTGCACCAAAAAAGTATTATACACCTTTTATCATGTTTAGACAAAATCTCCAAAAACATTTCAAAACTATTAGTGTTTTATCCTTTGTAATGTACAGAATTGTCGCTTGTTTTGCTAAACTTAACTTGAACTTTCTGCCATGCAGAATAATATCTCCTATATTTGTATTTGATATTTGGATATTGGACAGTTAAATAAGACAGCAGATTGTTCGTGTTTGCCCTTGATATTTAACACAGTGTGCTTAATACCAGCGAAGAAGATATTAATGTTTGCCTTGTAGTATAAATAGTAATTGATTTTTCATTTGATGTGCATTCTCATGGCTGCGAAAGGTATTTTCAGTCTCACTGATATCTGTAACTGTGGAAACTAATTTTTGGTATTTATAAATGATTTTTGACTCCTATCACTTTTTACCTTCATTGCCATACTGTATTGTCCTCAACATGCTCTGGCCCAACCCTCTCATTCTACAAATTCTCATCATACTTCATGCTTTTTTCTCCTTTGGGAAGAAAGTTATCTTTTTCTGGATCCCCAGCCACATCGACATCCCTGGTAATGAGAGAAGTGACAGAGCCGCCAACAAAGCTCTGTCAAATAACATTCTCCTTTTCCAATTTTGCACTCAGACCTCCGTCTCTCCATCTCCAATTACATCAGTAAGACCTGGCAAGACTCTTGGAATCACGAAACCAGTGACAAACTTTTCACCATCAAACCCAAAGTCGAGACCAACACCCCCTCTGCAGAGTCGCAATTGCAGGGAAGACATCGTTGTCACCCGCATCCGCCTGAGTCAATCCTCTCTCACCCACTCCCATCTCCTTTCCAGCTCCCCTGCAACACCAAACTCTCCATCAAGCATATCCTCTTAACCTGTCCCCTATACCTGAACTCCAGGTCTCTTCTCTCCTCACCCAGCTCAATCTTAGATCTATTAAAAAACAATCCTTCCTCAACATTATCAACTTCCTCCGTAACAACAACCTATTCCACCATATCTAATTTCCCTTTCTCTTCCCTTCTACACCTAACCTTACACACCCCTCTCTTTTCACCATAATTTGTCTTTCAAATTCACCCAATTTTCCCCCTTTTCTCCCTCTCAATCCTCCATCTCCTATCTACCTAACCTTACATCTTAATTATTTAACACCCTCTTGGCACATTTGACTCTGACTGTCAGTGCCTTTAAACATCAACAAACCAAACCAACCAAACGTATTGTACCAAGGTGAAGTTAGATTCTGGTTTATCTATTGCAACAAGGAGTTTGTCTCTAAATATCTGGGCATGTCTCTAGATTTTACAGGAACCATAGAGGGGAAGAGACTACCTCAGTAATTCTGACATTAATTAAAAGCCTCTTTGAGCTATGCATTGCCTTATTTCCAAATGAAAAATAAAGTTGTTTTAAGGGGTAAATTTCCCGTCGTAGTCAGATGTAAATTATTAACTTTCTTGTCAAATAGTATTATCTTAACTATTCCAGTGTCTTAGTCACTCTGACACAACCTCACTTTTCATTCTTCGATTACTAAATTTTCATTATTTTTACACCTTTTCTTTAATTTTTTTGATTTACATTGGACCTGTGTATTTATCTTGTTTTTGTTCTTGGACTTTCCACCTTTTTCCTTTGGATTTGGGTAAGACCTTTCTATTTTTTCTTTCGCCCGTTGGGACCTACACCACCTGCTTAGACTACATGCCCAGTGCTTCGCAAGGGCATCGGAGCATACCACTCAGCACGGGTAGCTCCAGGGCCTCTACCAACCTTGCTCCATTTCTTACTTAACCTTTTTCAATCTGTTCCCCCACCCCCTTCCTACTCTTATCCTTTTTTGTCATTCTTTTCCCCTCTCCTCTCCCTTTTCTATTCTCTTTAATTTTCACCTCCTTTCGCCATGTAGGGGGGTTATTTTTACACCCATTTTGCTTGGCTAGTTTTCAATTCTTGGTCTCTAGTAGGCCCTCTTTTTCTTTCTCCCACTTGTCTTTACCTCCTTTTCAAACCAACCTCAATTTGGATGTAAAATTCCAGCTCTTTGTTTTAAGAATGAAAATATGAAACAGTATAAAATTGTAAAAGAAAAGGTAAATCTATAGAACAGCTATAACAGTTAAACAATTCTTGATAACAGAATTATGATTTGGTTTTAATGGTGAGAGGGGGGGAGGGGGAATGTAATAATGGTTGGGAGGTGCCACCATACATTTCAAATAGTTACTCATTGTTAACCCATATGTCCAAACTTTTGCCAGCGATACCTCAACTATGTTACTCATTTTATACCACCTTGTGCTCAATTACACACTCAAATTTATACCAACTTGCAGATTTTGGTGAGCATTGATATACCATGAGATAAGATTTTTGACCCCTTTGAGGACATGTCCCAGCATCCTTCTTTCCACTAAGTGCCCCTCCTCTTCATAAACCCTTGTCCTTGCAAGATACTCTTTGGTCCTTTATTGCTATGTATTTATAATCTTCCTTTATCAAATATAAAAGAGGTTATCTCTTCTCAGTAAAATTGTGATGTTCATATATTTCAGGCACATCTGGTTGTGGATCGATTTTAATTATGTACGTACTGTGCGCATTATGTGTGCTAGTCACTTCCGTGGCGGTTATTGATTGGTTGTCAGTATTTGTGTATAACCAATCAGAAACGTTAACGTTTATTGTACATTACTGTCCATATTAACATGATATCTGGCCTTAAAGGTGATATAATATACAAAAGGAACTTTCTATTTGTAATCAGTTTCTAATTATATGCATAGGCAGAAGGGCATACCAGTTTCTTTTTTTTTGTGTGGGGTTTGGGGGGGACATGATAATTTGGTATTTTTTGTATGTTTCTGCTCAAACTGGTGATCCTGTATGCTATTTTATTTAGGCTTTTTTTGACAGAAAGCATTTTTGCCCATGGGGAGGGGATTACTCCCATTCCCTACACCCATCTATTATTGTTCTAATACAGGTGGAATATGGTCTGTGTTATGTTTATTATTTGAAAAAAATTGAAACCTTAGACCAGAGCTCATCAACCCCAGACATTTGATAAATGAGCAATTATTTCATACAACAGATGGAAGTACATAAGTCACTGTGTCTGAAGAGATCATATATCAAGGGTTCAGTTATAGTATTGCCAGATGAAGACCGGATGAAATATTTATGAAACAGAACTTCTGTTTCTCAGATATGATTAAGTTTTACAGTTTATGAACTAGCACTTACTTTTTAAACCTATTCATCCATAGGTGCAAGCCAAGTATTTATGAGACACATATGGTGAGCATGCAGAAGCAGGTTAAGAAACACATCGGCTCAGGCCATTTTTGTGGGTTGGGAAGTGGGGTGGAGGGGGTTAAGCTAGAGAGAGGCAGAGGATTTTTGGCAGAAAAATGAGCTAGTTTTGGCACATACAATCAAAATAGAAAATTAAATGGGGAGAGTCTAAAATCTCCCAATGGCCAGTCTCTGTGTGCATAGTAGGAGTGCATAGTGTGCCAAAAGTTGCACTATGGGCACCAAATGAATTAAGTAAAATTAACATGTATACATTGCTATGAAAAAATATTAAGAAAAAGAAGGGAAGTTAAAAAAAAAAGTTTAAGGTAAATGAAAAATTGCTAAGAAAAAGAGCATGTGACATTACCTTTTGACTTTCGACAACTTTAAAATTCAATATATCTTAAAACGTACCAAGATTTTTTGCACATTTTCTTTCCCATTTTGTCTCTTTATTGTCCTCTTTCATAGAGCATGAACATGCTTGAGCACTGAACTTATTCTTTAAACACAGCACAATTAACATCATTATATTAGAATCTGGAACCTAAGCCTATTGATTAAAGGAGCACTAGACAGAAAAGTGAGGGCTCTCGTTTCTGCGAATTTCACAGATATGTTATATGCAAAAGATCAATAAACTTCATGCCCCGATTGCCCAAAGATGAAGTGAGGGCAAAGCTTACTCGAATATTCATATTAACCAAAATATTGCTATACCGCTGCTAAATAAGCATTGTTTTTTTGGGGGACCCTGAAAATATGCCCTTACTTTTCGGTCCAGTGCCCCTTTAAACATTTTCCCCATTTGGACCTTATATAAAAATTCTGCTATATCTTCAATTTATTGTACACAGCATCTTGAGACTGAGAAGTAAGCACCAGTTGTATATCTTGATATCTCCCCAGGACATCTGACCTACAAACAGAGATGCAAAACCAAAATGGGGAAAATATTAATGTTGTTCAAGCTCAGACCTTTGAATGTTAATGGAGTTTAAAAGTGTTATGCTTTCTCTGAACTAGATCATTTAAAACTTTTTTTACAGAAAAATAATTTCTCTTGACCATGTATGCAATCTAACATCCATCTATTGAAAAAAGTTATGTCGACTAAGGGCTTCCATTATACCCCAAGGGTATGGGGATGTGGGGATGATGCACACAGAGAGACATTCTTTTATTGAAGAAAGCAGAGACATTATCCCATTGATTCAGGCGTAGAGAAAATTTGAAAACACAAAGAAACGTCTAAAAGAATTAAGCGAGCAAGGACATCAGTTATAGCATTGTTTTTTTTTTCTCAGAAAAATGTTTCAGTTTTGTAAAGTTAATTCTTTTCCATTCACATGTTGAGTGATTGTGTGCTTAAGCCATGCCCCCCCTACCAAAACTTTTTGTTTCTAATATTAATAATATTATTCATGATAATAATAATAATATTAATACAAAAAAACAAAAAAACAAATGATATAATAATAATAGTATTAATAATAAGAATAAGAATAATGAAAATAATGAAAAAAATAATAATAATAATAGTAATGATAATAATAATAATAATAATAAATTAATGAATAAATTGATCGATTGATCATTTAATCAATCAATCCTCCAATGTATTGTAATAGTTTTAATCAACAATGAACATACAGTCTAAAGAAAACATTCAAAATCATAGCTCAGCATAAAGATTAATATTTTAGCAATGAAATTCTGTAAGAAAAGCAATTTCAAACTGATTTTGATTTATTTTCATGGTGTTAAATAGATTGTAAAGTAATTTGTCATGAAGTTTGCTTGTCCATAGACATTTCAGGATTATTGTATATGAGGCAAATAATTTTTTCAATAAAATGTTTCAGCACTACTTCCAAGAATTCACAACCATTTATGATTGACATATCATATATTTGGGGTCACTGTTTTATGTTTTTCATTTTTGAGACTGGTTGTTTTTAGTTGTAAGTACAAATAGTTTCATTTGTTGCTGGTCTATATGAAACTGATCATGTACATGTTCAAATTGATCTCACATGAATGGTTTCATTGAAATTCAAATGTCAAAGGTACCAACAGACCTTGTTCAAATTCAATTGATGGTAATTGCCCGGTATTGATATTGTTGCAGGGCCCTGTAAAATGAAGTATCTATGGGTTATTGTATTCATTTGTAAAAGTCAAGTACATATATTGTTTTGCTGAGACATAAGTGTTGCCTTTTGAACATAACAGGGTGAAAGGAGGGTACCCAGTAACTAAGCTAGAAATTTATCCAAAGTGATTGAAATTTTGTTTTCGCCCATGATCTAAAATTTATTTAAAGTTTTGAAATTTCATAATGATCTAAAATTTTTCATTTTGTTCATAATCAGTATCATAATTATTTTCCAGGAAGGAGGAGGGAGGGGGAGAACTCTATACTAAAAGTGGTCGGGATGTGCAGTGCCAACCGAAAAACATATCCCCAGTATGACAGATGTTTTGGTAATTGCAGTATGAAATTATAATTTTGATAATTTTGATACCCACCTGCAGTATGAAAGTATGGACCATGTACCAGTAATTGATTATATATATATATATATATATATATATATATATATATATATATATATATATATATATATATATATATATATATATATATATATATATATATATATATATATATATATATATCTATGTTTATATATATATATATACACTTCACATATTGAAGTGCCCCCTCCCCTTCCCAGATAATTTTCCAGATTTGTTGACTCGAAAACATGATTACAGTTTTTCCTGTCAATAAATTTTGAAAAGCAAAAAAAATAATCAATTACTGGTACATGGTCCATTTTGCTTCAGATTCACCAAAAATGTTGATATTTTGTGGATTATTGTAGGTTCCGATGTGATAGCATCAGGAACCTATGCGGTCATAATGACGTGTGTGTGTGTGTGTGCGGGTGTGTGTGTGTGTGTGTGATGCTAGCTTGTAAACACATTATCTCAAGAGCAAACTGGATTTATGTCATATCTTGTACATAGCCCATGTACCGTAGATGTGTCCTAATTTTTTTGGTGGTGATTGCATGCATATTAATTAGTAGCCGGGCTTATTGTCAAAATCTTAAAGTGCTCATATTTTAACAACTGTATATCTCTTTTGTTTTATATTTGGTATAATTATGTTGTTTGTTAGTGTGTACATGTTCATTGTACAAAAATGTTGAATTTCAGTAATATGCATAGTGGGTGGGGCTTATCATGACTTCCTTGAAAAGAGCATGTAAACACAGTATCTGAGGAAGGATGCATGGGATTCATTTCATATGTAGTACACAGATAGCTCATGGACTGCAAATGTGCTGTATAATTTTTGGTGGCGATGCCATGCATATTAATGGGTAGCGATGGCACTGTCATATCCCCCAATGTTTGAAATGTTAACAAATTATTTTGTCCAAAGTGGCTATTTTTAATCTTTTTTAATGGGGTATGCCCCTGGACCCCACAGGGGGCCCTAGGGGGCCCATTAACCCCATGCCAAAAAAGGTTGTGCCCGCAATATCACCCCCCTATTTCTGACCTTTATCAATGGGGCGGGGTAGTCTATATCATTGCAAAGTTGTATAAGCTATATTAGATCATTCGTATAATCATCCTAATTTGGTTAAAAAAGTTGTGTAAAAGTCGAGGGCATCTAAAACTTGGAAAATGCAAGGTTTCCCAGGAGCAAAGCCCCATGACCCCCACCCGGGCTTTTCCCCATGACCCCCCACCCGGGCTTTTCCCCTGGACTCCATGCAGAAAAGGTTTGTGCCTCCAATACCAAACCCCTGATGGTGCCACTATGAGTAAGCAGGGCTTAATGCTCATATATGTTAACCACCATGTCCATTTTCTTTCATATTTGGTGTATTTGTGTTGTTAGCTAGTATGCACATGTTCGTGGTACTAAAATATTAAATTTCATTAATATGCATAGTGGACAGGGCTTAACATGATTTTGTTTAAAAGAGCTTGTAAACACAGTATCTCAAGTACAATGTGTGGGTTTTAGTTCATATGTGGTACACAGATAGCCCATGGTCTACAAATGTGCCCTATTATTTTTGGTGGCGATGCCATACATACTAATGTGTAGGCGGGCTTAATGTTAAAATCTTAAACTGCTCATATATGTTAACATATGTTTTGTTTTATATTTAGTGTATTTATGTTGTTAGCTAGTTTACACATGTTGGTGGCAGAAAATTATTGAATTTTATTAATAAGCATAGTGGGCGGGGCTTAACGAGATTTTGTTAAAAACAACTTGTAAAACAGTATCTCAAGAATGATACATGGGATTCATGTCTTTTGGTACTTAGATAGCCCATGAACTGAAGATGTGCCCTTTGTTTTTGGTGGCAATGTCATGCACATTAAAGGATTAGTTCAGGAGTCAAGCATGTCCATTTCATATGAAAGAGGACTTCAAAAGAAACAAAATGGTGAAGAAAGCATTTAAAAATCTTATTCCGTTAAGGAGATAGTTAAGTTTGAAGTTTGGTATCATTTGTGTAGAAACGACTGAAATCAGACTCGTTGTGATGTCATATCTTCAGATTTCTCAAAGTCTTGATGTATTCTATCATATTTTGTTCTGCAATTTTGTGGCTTAAAAGATATGGGATATGTCAAAAAAGAACTAAAACTGAATCTAGGAAGGGTATTTATGATATACCACCTGAAGAAAAATTGAGGGAAAATAATTTAATCAGTGAAAAAATTAAATAAACTGTATTTAAAATACATAAAGACTGAGGACTTTGAGGCTGTGACATCTTAATTAGTCTGATTTTAGTCGTTTCTGCAGAAATTATACCAAACTTTAACTTTAATATCTCCTTAACAGAGTAAGATTTTGCAATGCTTTCTTCACCATTTTGTTTCTTTTGAAGTCCTCTTTCATATAAAATGGACTTGCTTGACCACTGAACTAATTATCTACCTACTGTGGTGTAGCGGTTATCATACCTGTCTACAGACCACGAGGCCCTGGGTTCAAGCCTGGGTTGGGTAGACACGCCAGTGTACCACAATTGGTTTTCAAAGGCCGTGGACATTGACTTGGTTGTCGATGTTATGTCTGTCCGTACGTCGTACCTGTGTTCTCGTCTGGGTCGTATTAAGCGTTTCGTGAAAGCATTTGTACTATCATAACCGAATACGCAGGCGACGATCCTGTCATTGTAATTGTGTGTTCAACTCTCTCTCTCTCTCACTGAACTAATCCTTTAATAAGTAGTCAGGGCTTATTGTTAAAATCTTAAATGCTAACAACCACATGTCTGTTTTTTCATGTTTGGAATAATTACGGTACATACATGTTAATGGGATAAACATGGTTGAATTTAATTCATTGTGCAATTCCATTCTTGTGAGTAAGTACTGAGAGTTATTTTGTTTTCATTGTTATTTTGAGCCCATTGTGTAATAACATTTATTATACAAGTAGTTTAAACTTAAAATCCGTACTATTGCATGTCAGAACCTCAAAAGCTTTGGTTTTATGGTTTCCCACATATTCTGGCAAGTTACCCTCCCTCAGCGCCATTCCACTGTGCTACTTACAGGTATCACTTCCCAAATGATAAGTTTGATTACTTCCACCAATGAAGTTGGACGGAGGTTATGTTTTCACTTCTGTAAATTTGTTGGTTTGTTTGTCCATTTGTTTGTTATAAAGATATCTCAAGAACTGATGACTGGATATGGATCAAATTTGGTGTGTGGTTTTGTTACTACTTTAGGGATAAATGGTAACAATTTGAGACATATTGGAATAGAAGAAGGGGTATATGGAGGTGGATACATGTTTTTGCTCTGTTTGTATGTTTTCCTGTCATCACGATATCTCAAGAATTGATGATTGGGTTTGGATTAAATTTGGTTTGTGGTTTAGTTAATGTTTACCGAAGAAGTGATTACAATTTGAGACATTGGAACAGGGAAAGGGTGAAAATTAGGGTGGAGGGGGGGGGGGGGGGGACATAATTTTGCCTCAGTTTGTTTGTCTTTCGTCAAGATATTTCCAGAACTGATGATTGGATTTAGATTAAATTTGGTTGTGGTTTCATTACTGTTTTATAAAGAAGTGATTGAAATTTGGGACTAATTGGAACAGAGGAAGGGCAGAAATTGAGGGGTTGGGATGTTTTAGGATGAGATCTGTCAAGACTTAAGTTGTCAAGACTTAGTTGAAACTTTCCAATGGAATGTGCTGAACAATGACTTTGCGCTCTGAATGAAGATCCAAACAATCAATTTTCTGGACTCAAAAGAGACTTATATCAAGTATTCTTTGGAATCAATGAAAATGAAACAATTGGTTTCTGCCATGAATGGAAAATGAAGGAATGTGAATCCTGGCAGAATAGAGCTCAAACAATGATGTTTCACTTGAATAAAACTGAAAACAATGGTATGGCCTTGGAAGAAATCCAGTCAGAAGATAATTTTCAAGTGTTCGATTGCAAATGTTCATTACAGACCAAAATGTGGGGATGAATCTTGGTGGGTCTAGGATTTCTGAAGTAGATTGTATTGGGTATGGGGATCAAATGAAGTCTAAAATTATTCTAGGCTTGTTAGAGTTGCAATGGGGCGGAGGCATGTGCTCCAGAGAGTGCTTATATTCTAGTTTGATAAGTAATTTTCTTTTGTGAAATTTTGCTGAATAATATTCCATTTTGGTGCACAAATTGGCAATTATTGACAATACTAATTTGAATTCTTTTTAATTGTTTTTGTGGTTGTAGGCACTTTTGATATATTTTCCCAAACTTTAAAGTTTTTGGTTTCGATGAGATGGCAGCAGGAACCTATGCGGTGATGGTGGTGTGTGTATGTATGTGTGTGTGTATATGTTTGTATTCCTAAGCTACCGAGGACCTGAACCTATTTTACAGTGAACAACTGAGGACTAAATTTCCATCTGAGGACTCAAATACGGGTCCTCTGAAGCATTAGAAACATTACGGGAGGAAGAAGGGAGGGGGAAGTTGTAACATGATTTTAACAAGATCCTCGTTCAACATGATGTATGAATCTGTGTGATGGTGGTAACACAAGTGTCTGTCTGGTCAGGGAGTTCTCTTAACAACTCCCTTGTCTGGTCAAGTTCTCACAAGTACCTTGAATTTCCAAATGTGTGTGTGTGTGTGTGTGTGTTAGTATTACTAAGCTACCGAGAACCTTGTAAACCATTGATCGATTGAGGATTTATAAACATACCGAGTACTAGAAAACCGACTGAGGACTTTTAATATGGGTCCTCGAAAAATTTGCATGCAAATATATCAGAAACTCCAGAGACGGATTCTGATGTATTTTAAACTAGGATCTTCATTGAAACTACTAAGTTTTCAGAAGTTTTGTCAGTCCTCGGTCATATATGGTGTACAGGTATGTGCGTGTATGTTTGTAACGGCCAACTCATAAATGCGATATCTCAAGAACAATATACCTTGGATTCATGTCATTAGTGGTACACAGATAGCCGATGGTCTGTAGATGTGTCCTATTGTTTTTGATGGTGATGTCTTGCATATTAATGAGTAGGCAGGGCTTAAAGTTAAAATCTTGAAATGTTCATTTTTTAACAAGCGCATGTCTGTTTTGCTTCATATTTTGAATCATTATGATGTTAGCTGGTGTGTACATGTTCATGATGTAAAAACATTGAATTTCATTAATATGCATAGTGGCCGGGGCTTAATATGATTTTGCTAAAAAGAGCTTGTAAACATGTTATCTGAAGATGGTAAACTGGATTCATGTCATATATAGTATACATATAGCCCATGGTCTGTAGATGTACCCTATTGTTTTTGGTGATGATAACATACATATTAATGAATAGGTGGGGCATAATATAAAATCTTTAAATGCTCTTATTTTGACAATCACATGTCTGTTTTGTTTTATATTGGTTATGATAATGATGTTAGCTAGTGTGTATGTGTTCATTGTATAAAAACTTTGACTAAGCATAGTGGGCGGTGTTTAATATGATTTTGTAATAACAAAAAGCACAAGTAAAAATTTTATCTCAACTTGACATGATATCTTACTAAAACATTCTTTAAATAGAACAAATAAGCAACACTTTTGCATCATACTTGCTATGATAATGTTTTTTAATTATTGTGCAAATACTAATGTTGTCAACATTTTTATAGATCTGCATGGTGGGTGTGGCGTACAGTATAAATAAATAAGATATCATGGAACAAATGTTTCATGATTTGCAATGACATGACAATTAATACAAACTTGCTTGCAAATCAATCAGCTTATGGAAAGAAAAAAAAAGCATCAGAACCACAAAACCTTTTGGTTCGGGTTCAGAGTTGGGAGCATGTTCTTGCCTGCTCTGAACAAATACAAATTCTTTTCATTGAAATTGTTTTATGAGGAATTGATAGTGAGAGAACTGTTTTATCAGGGCATTCTGAAAGTTGTAAAAATGTTATTTAACCTCTTCCAGGGCCAAAGATTTCTTGAAGTATGCAGAGAATTCACTTTTTACCCATTATTTGACTTATTGCCCTTCCTGTGCATCAGGGGCTTGACTTTATCTAAGTGTGATAATGATATTTCAGTTTTATTTTCATTATTTATTAGTATTTGGGTCAAATATTATATGGAAGTATTAAAGAGATTGAAAGAAAAATATGTAAAAATAATCAGAGAGAATATCACTGACTTTCGTGTTTAATTGGTACTAGTAGCAGTGGCATCAGTTAACCCTTTTGATTGTGTGTGTGTGTGTGTGTGGAGGAGGAGGGGGGGAGGGGAGGTGTAAAATTACAAATTTATCGACAAAAGAGTTCAAACTACTGGCAAAAATATATTCCACATTCAGGGCCCCCATAACGTCAAAAATTTTGAATTTTAAAAAGCAAAAAAAGAAGAAAAAAAAGGTCATTGGTCCAAAAACGCAGAATGAGTGCCATAATATTGATTTTTTTATTCTGTTTGGAAAGTGTTCACTGTCTTTGATGAAAGTTTACAGGGACCTTGATTTACCCATTGGTCTTCAATTTTACCAATACCCGGTATTTACACCCCTGACTAGGGGTGGTAGATATCTCAAATGACACAATTTTCTTTTTTGTGTTTCCATTCATACATCGCAAAATTTTATATCTTTGATCAGGGATAACTAGACAAAATTTAAATACCATTTCTGAAATTATGTTTTCTAGGCAACATTTCTAATGTAATATTAAGCTACTTCCTTTTAAATGAAGATTCTGAATTTTGTACGTATTTCGAAAAATTGTGAACAATTCAAATAACACATTGTATGTTTTTTACCATCATTGACAATTCGCAAGATGAACTGATTAGTTGGATGCATTGAGGACCTTTGGAGTGTTCAAGGTTCATTCCCAAAGTCTCCTTCACAAAGCAGCGGGAGGGGGGATTTTTGAAGAAGGGGTTTGGGTAACCCCCAAACACACTACCCCACCCTCACCCACACACATACATTAAGCTTGATGTACATCCAACATGAAGGCATTTTATTTCAAGGCAAAAAAAAATCTTTTCACAATGTCAGTGTATTTTATTTTCAAACTCCCACCTGGAAGCACTGGCATCATGTCTGGGAATTATAGCCCTGTGTATGTTCATTCACAGTTTCACACTCAACAGTTTCACACTCAACATCCACCTTAACATAATAAGTTGAGCTAAAATCTAGTCTGCTGTTTGAATTTATTTACATATAATTTGAGAATGATGACACCCCTCTTATTTGATTACTGTTTTGTTTGTTAGTATGAGCCATTCAAGGTTTGTCCAGCAGGATATAATGGTGTTTAATTTTGGACAACTTTGTTGTCATATAATTAAGTATTTTCAAAATGATTCTTTATTATGCTAATTTGTTTTTTCTCTCTCTTTATCTGTTATCATATAAAATAATGAGGTTAATTTTGTTATGTAGGTGTAGCCCCCTGTCGTGCTGCATTCAGTTTTATCCAGCCGTTAAATTACCACTATGTTGGAATCTGCGAATGTTCATAATTGCAAGCTAAACCCAACACCCTATTACATTTCCATAAGAAGTTTGTGCAAATATTCCTCCATGTAGCGTACCCATGCCAGCTCATTGGTAAAAAAGCATTAAATTGGCCGTTAAGAGATGTGTGAGTCACCCAATCATAGTGTCTTATTTGCTCAAATGATGCGAATTAGTCAATGTTAAACACAGGCTGTGGCTTCATACACATACAGTGTGTAAACAGGCTTGGGACTCACACTGAGATATACTGTGTGGTGGTAACCTGCTGGTGACTTTAGTTAAATTGATTAAATGTGAGATTTTATTCAGTGAAACATAATCGTCCTTTTTTTTTTTTTAGATTTATTTGTAGTTAATTGTTGTTGAAACACTCTTGAATGTGTGTTTTAAGTGATTTTTTTTATTTTCATGTTAGTGTTCAGCTCTGAAAGAAAAGTTTGATTTGTAGGAGTTAAGCATACAATTTAATTGATCGGTTTTCTATGACTTGTTTGCCTTTGTGCTCAAAAGGCAGACATGCATGCATAGATAATAAGGGTATGTAAAGGTTCACTTCATGTACTTTTTTTCCCCTTGAAGTACTGTAAAATCTTTCTGAACTATTACCGTATGACAGCCTATGTGAGGTAAACATTTTTATTTTGGTGCCCTCAGTGTATAACTACTCCAATTTTGTTGTGCTTTATAGTTGCATCCCGCTTTAAAATTTCATCTAAAGGAAATTCAAATTTAGCCTAATACCTATCAATTGTCAGAAATTATCCTGTAATTCATTTTGGAAAATGTCTTGATTAATGAGCTCAAGAATTTGTTGAATGAAAGTTTGAATTTAATTGGTCCCCCATTGAGCTACACTATTTTGAAACTACAATGTTCAGTTTTAGTGTAAATACACAACATGATATCGGCAACAGAATGAAAATGGGTGTGACTAGTGTCTGCATCAAAATCTTGATTTATATGGCACTATAGTGAATGCACCATATACTTTATGATGTATGCCTCACATCTTCAGACTCCCTAAGGGCACCATCTCTTGCATATATGTCTGCTTCTTCTTTGAATTTTATCTCTGTTAAGGAACAAATTTTCCTGAGAAAGTGTTTCCAACCTGTCAGTTATGCTGCAAGTACATGCATAAATAAAGTGCATTTTATTACAGTTTTGAATGGGAGAGATAATTCTCTTGGGATCATATTGAGCATGCTTCATATTTATGACAGGTTGTAATTAAGAAACGCGAGTAACCAATTGCAACCATGCAGAATTTGATATCTGTGATGGTCATCAAAGTCCAGTGGAGAACAATAAGAAACAAAAGCTACCATGATTTTACCGAGTGGCTTGTTTTGTTGACAGAAATTTGTTTAAAAGCTTTCACAAATTTGTCTGACAGGTATGAAATTTTCTCAGTTCAAAGTGGCATCATGACACGTAACTTCATGCCCTCACCCATTCCATGAGTCATGCCCCCACCCAACTGATGAGTCATGACCACCCAGTTGATGAGTCATTCCCTCACCCAGTCTTTGAGTCATTTCTTCACTCAGTTGATGAGTCATGCCCCCACCCAATTGACGAGTCATTCCTCACCTGAGTCATGCCCTTACCCAGTTGATGAGTACTACCCCACTCAGTCTATGAGTCATTTCCGCACCTGGTCAATTAGTCATGCACCCACTCAGTCGATGAGTCATGTCCCCTTCCAGTCTATAAGTCAGGCCCCCACCCAGTTGATGAGTACTGCTACACCCAGTCTATGAGTCATTCCCCCACCTGGTTGCTCTTCAGTAAAATATTGCCTCCAAACAATTGAAAAACCGCTATGTTGACACAAGTTTCCAATCCAAAGGCTGGCTGCATTCCTGCTGGACAAGATTGATTTACTAATGCACTTTATGAAAGTTTAGTTTGACAGAGGTTATTAGTATATGGAACCTGGAAATGCAGTCACTCAGGGTACGAAGAGCAAAAACAGAGTGAGGGGGAAACCATAAACATATAGCTTTACTATATTATTGCACGGGTGGTTTGGTTGGTTTACCAAGGTTTATAATGTCCCAGCAGACCTCCATTGGAGTATTTATGTCAAGACGCCCACGGCCGTTTTATTAACCATTTGTGGAACACATAGGCGTAGGAACCAGGAAGGGGGGGAGGAGGGGCACAGGGGAAAGTGCCCCTCAATGTTGCAATGACTTACATGGTGCCCCCTCAACTAAGTCAACTTTTCACCATTGAACAAGTGTTGTAGCATATCTTTGTGCCCCCAATAAAGAACATGTTCCTATGCCTATGTGGAGCACTTGATGGAGACCCACCAGGAACAGCAATGTCGGAACCTCAGAACCATGGGGGCCATTGCCCCATTTCCCTAGAGTGACCCCAGTTGTCCTAGAGTAAGGGGGAGATGGGGGCAGGAGGTGCCCTTTTGAAAGTTGAGGGCAGACTGGGGCAGAAGGTTTCCTTCTGAAAGTTATATGAAATTATTCTAGTCCTCCCTGAAGATTGAAAACAAGTAGAAATCCACTCTCTCACAATACTTACATAGTACATAAAAGTTGACAGTTGTAACATACATTTAGGATTGTGGTGGAGGGGCATGGCCACTAATAACTTTCTAATCAGTTATTTTCAAAAGTAGGCCTTTTAACTATTCTCCCGATAGGCAATTGCCAACATTGGTCTTCGCTCCCTAATCTCAAACCCATAGGCGGGATTTGCCTACCGAAAGTGGGGGAAAGTAATCAGTGGGGAAAAAATCACAAAATCACACTAAGATACAAAACGTCACCATACAAAGTATAAACTTGGGAGAAAGTGGAAGTGGGGAAAGCGCCCCTTGCTCCCCCTTGAAAATAAAAAGTGCCCCTCAATTATTGTCAAAAAAAGTGCCCTCACTTGATTTTCTGCCCCCCTTGCCCCGAATTTCTTCCAACATCCCTGACCAGGAATCAAATCCGGGACTCTACATTGGTGGGGAGCATATAGAAATCTCAATGCAAACTACATAATATCATACTCGCTAGTATAATAACTTGATGACATATGCCAGCAGTTGAGGGAACAATTCAAAGAGCTTTTGTCATTCAGTCTGAAATTTGACAAAGGAAAATTGTAAATTGATGAATCTGATTTGCAAATGATGTATGCCCTACCTTGTTACAGCAGTCTCTAATAGTTTCTTTGAATTTGTATTGGAATATATGGCCCAGTGAGAAATGGTCAATATACTTTTTCTCGTAATATGGTTTTATGAAAAATATACTTAATCAAATCAAAACCATCATATTTAGAATTTCACAGCATGGGATTTGAAAACCAATCAAAAGGCTTGATTTCATTCTTTTATTGTACAGAACAGAATTCCTATAATACATACTTAAAAAATCAAAACAAAATCAGAATAAATGGTTGGTTTGGTATGTGAGTCATGAGTGTAGCAGTGATTGATTGCAACACAATTTGATTTGATAAAATGTTCAACAGATGTTCCTGTTAGGTCTGGAGTGTAAGATTTTGCCAGTCACAAATAGTTTTTATTAAAGAATTGTTACAGTTTTAACATGAGATAAATATACAATGTTACTGTTTCTGAGTTTTAACATGAGATAAATATATAATGCACTTTCACTGTTTATGATATATATATATATATATATATATATATATATATATATATATATATATATATATATATATATATATATATATATATATATATATATATATATATATATATATATATATATATATATATATATATATATATATATATATATATATATATATATATATATATATATATATATATATATATATATATATATATATATATATATATATATATATATATATATATATATAAATATATATATATATATATATATATATATATATATATATATATATATATATATATATATATATATATATATATATATATATATATATACATATATATATAAATATATATATATATACACACACACACAAATGCAGCCAATAAATAACTGCTGTTAAAGTGACATCACACAACAGTTAAGAAAATGACCATGCCACCTCCATAAGATTGACCCATTGGCTCCTCCTCCCTATAAAACTTGGTATTTCAAATGCTTCAGTTTACCAGTCATATGTGATAGAGGGGCTACAAGTGGCATGTAGTGGCATTCCCCCTCTCCCAGGGACAATTCCCCCTGTCCCCAGTACATGTTTTTTTCCCCATAAGAAGTTTGCATGGATGAAATTTATCTGTTTTATGTAAGTGATATGTAATGTTTCCTCTTCCCCCATGTGATACATCTTACCTCTTCCCTTTAAAGAATTTTCTGACATTTTCTGACTCATCAGCTAAAGAGGCATGAGATGTAACAAAACCAAGGCATAATGTTGTTGCATGATTTCAATGATCTTTTTGTGACAAATTATGCCTTCTTTGCCAACTTTCATCATTTTGCAAATTTTGTTCCACTATTTATATATAATAAATATTCAGAAATAACATTTTGTCATATTTTAGAAAATATTTTCAAAATTATATCATGATCTCTTTTACAGTAAAACACAGGTTATCCCCCTCCTCCCCAAAAAAACCCCAACAACATTAGAGATTATTTATGGTGCACTTATCATGATTCTAGTGTACATTTTAGTTTTTTGTTAGCAGGTGCAGGAACTGATAAAAGCTTCAATAGATTAGTTGAAACGTCCCTTCCTTGTTTAGATTAACTGTATCAGAATATGTTGAAAAACTGTTCATCTGAGAGAAAGATGTCACATTTGTTTATGCTCCTGATATATAGAAGTGATAAAGCCCTGTCTATAGCTTCAGCTGTTTGTCAAAAATATAAAGCCTTTTCGATCATTTCTGTAATGAAAGTGCTTATCTGCCCTAGATGAATATAAACACATGTTGATGCTCATTTTACTTGAAGTCGGAGCAATAAAGTGGAAAGTCAGGTCGAATTCAGGTCAAGTCAAGTGGAACATTTTCTGCAAGTGTTGAAATGTGTGTATTCAGTGTTCTAGAAGACTATTACTTGTTGGACAGTAGAGCGTGTTCCCACTTGGAAAGGAGCTGGCGATCAGACTGACTGCAGACGATCAGATTCACCAATGTCTTACGTTGTGAACGCTCACCGAATCAGATCGCAGTCACTTGATTTTAATCACAGTTGAGGTTAGGTTCTGATCCAGAGCAAGAAATCAGATCCTAATGAGATTCTCAAAAGACGTGTGTGAACGCAAGCAAATAAGTGATGTGTGATCATGTTAGTCATGCAATATACAGGTATAAATTGTTTATTTCGTGCAAACATTTAACCTGCTCAAGTTTTGTCATGAGCATTTCAGTGACTCACTTTTGGAGAGGGCGTAGCCAGGCATTAGAAAGGGGGGTTCGAAATTCGCATAACAGGGCAACAAAACTTTGAAATTCCAGGTGCTAATTATTCTGTTGTATTACAAAAGAGCACTTAATCAAAAAAAAAAAAAATTCGTTCGTTGAAAGGGGGGTTCGTTTTTTGCATAAAAGGGCAACAACTTTGAAATTCCAGGTGCTTATTATTTTGTTAGATTCCAAAAGAGCACTTTCTCATCAAAAAGGGTGTTTGTTCGCTCGCCATTTCCCCCCCCCCCCCACCCCTCCCCTTTCCTGGCTACAGACCTGTTTGACTACAGGTTCACTCATGTCCCACCATCAATTCACCTGCAGTGGGTGTGATCGCGGGTTGCACTCTGCACTGGGTAGGGTGTGGTAGCCTGGTGAGGTAGTTCTTTATTACTGATTTCTGTATTGACACATTTATTCAACATAGAACTGGCAAGAACTACAGTGCCATATACACTTCTGAAAATGTGAATAAGGAAGACATGGTTCAGAGATTTGATCAAGTATATTTCCAGCCCATATAGAAAGAAGCCCCATTACAAAGTAATGTTTAGATCAATTTAAAACTCATTTGAACAATTGCAATTTTCAATATTTTTCAATATTGTTTTTGCAATTTTCAGTCAGGGTGTCTGGACCACTGTACAATTGTTCTTCTATACTGCAGCTCACTTGCTACTTTGTTTAATCTAACCACAGGCGGCCGGGCTGGGAGGGGGAGGGTCTTCAGCCCCCAATAATTTAAGAATCATGTTACCAGACCTAATTAGCCTCACCAATATTGTGATCTTATGTCCTCATTAGCCCCCAATATTTTGAACGCTCCTCTGCCCGTGCTAACGATATGACAAATGTGACCAGGAAAGACGTCCCTGATTCATATGAATAAAATCACATTTTTCAATCTATATGAGCACAACATTTTTACAAAAGTTAATTAAGGAGGACATTAGTGGGCACAGGGTTTTGGAGCTCAGGGAAATTATCCTCCTTATGACTGGGCTCTATGGTAGAGCATCTGTCTTTCACCAAGTTTAATTATACTTCCAACTTTAGACTATGCAACAGAGCAAAAGGAAATATGAAATGTCAAAGCAAAAAATGTCAAGAACATAATTTGCTGGTATTATATTCAATTTTCCTACCAAAATTAAATGCAAATCAGTAAAATTGGCAAAACTGGTTTCCCCCGCATGAATATTTTGGAGACCAATGTCTATTTAACGTCTTGTTGTTTGGGATGTTTGTAGCTGAACTGGCAATTTGATGGCACATTTATGTGAAAGCTGAATGGATATATATTTTTTTCAAAACAGACTCAATTGAGATAAAATCCTACTGTAGCTCTAATTTGACGTACTATTTTAATTTAATTTATTTATAATTTTTTTTTTTTTTTTTTTGGGGGAGTGGGGGTTCATTATTCATGTGTTTCCCTGGTTATATAATGATGTTTTTCTCTCCTCTAACCTCCTGAAGCATGTTTTTGTTCAATTTTGTGGTGAGTTTTGCAGCCAGCGCTGAGAAAGCTTTCATTCAATCTGGAAGCTTTCAATCATTGTGTCAGAACCTGTGAATTGTGCAGTGGTTGAGGAAGGTCTAGCAACACAAGAAGAAGCGCAGAGGAATTAGTTTATGAACTACAGCAGTGTTAGATTAGATTTAAATTCCCAAAACCTTGGAATACAAACATCATTTATCCTCATCTCATCTCATCCATAGCAACATCAAAATCACTGACCTCAACGATATCTCAGACTGCGTATCCTCCACCTATGCCAAAACCTCCTCCAACGAGAATTTTTCTCACTCTTTTCGTAACCTGAAAACAGAGGCTGTGAGAAACTCACTCAGCTTCCAGTTGAAACGACCAAGAGACCCATAACCTTCCGTTCATGTACTCCTCGGCCCTCCAAAAGTCTGGGTCATCTTCCCAAGGCCCTGATGACATTCACTATAACCTCCTCAATAATATCTCCAGGACTTCTCTCAACATTTTACTCAAGATTTACAACCACCTTTGGTCCTCCAAAACTTTCCCCAACATTTGGAGAGAGGCCACCATTATCCCCATTCCTAAACCCAACAAAGACAGGACCATTCCCAACAACTATCACCCCATTGCTCTCACGATGGTATACCCAACACCTGGGAGTCCCTCAAGGCAGCATCCCTCCCCAACTCTCTTCATACTCAAAATCAACAGCATTACCAAAGTCCTCCCCTCAAACATCAACTGCTTTCTTTATGTCGATGATTTCACTATCTTCACATCCTCCTTGTGCGTCCAGACCCTGCAAAATAACCTCCAAATTTGCCTGAACAGCTTGGCTTATTGGAGTGACACAAACGACTTCAATTTCTCAAAAGACAAAACTGTTCTTATTCACTTCAATAACAGCAACTCATTTTTCCTTCGCCCCTACCTCCGGCTTAAAGATTCCATCATTCCCAGCAAGGAAAGTTCTAGATTCCATGGAAACACACTCAACTCTAAGCTTTCCTATCTCCCCCACATCAACATCCTCAAAACCAACTGCTACAAAACTCCCTAATCTTCCTAAGGTCCTTTCCAGCACTGACTGGGGAGACCGCCATTTCACCTTGCTCACCTTATATCGCTCCCTCCTCAGATCTAAGCTGGACTACGGCAATTTCATCTATGGCTCCTCCCGCAAACTTTATCTGAGACACATCGAGGTCATCGCAAACACTGCCCTCAGATTTTGCCTTGATGCCATCCTAACCACCCCCATTACCAGTTTTCACATTGAGGCCAATGAACTCCCCCTAGACCTCAGGAGCACCAAGACTGGCCTCTCCTTCGTCCTTCGCATTCTCACCGACCCTCAGAACTCTTTGTTTTTATTCTACCCACTCTCCTTCCTTCACTAACCTCTTCAAGCTCAACAAAAGCATCCACCCTCCCTTCAGAATGCAGATACACTCCCACCTCCCCAATGCCGACATCAACATCTTCTCTATAGCCAGGCACACCTACCCCCACCCGGGTCATACCACCCCCAAGCCTTCCTAGGCTTTTACAAAAGCTCATCACAACCCAGCCTTTTTTCACTCCAAATACTGTAAACTCAGTAGACACTTCCTCAACTACTCCTTCCTTTTTACTGATGGTTCCACACGTGAAGGTACCTCAGAAGCTGCCACTGCCTGCCCTAGCCTTACCCTTTCTTCGAGACTACCAGACGGAGCCCCTATTTATTCTGTTGAGGCAAAGGCTATCCTCCTAGCTTTAAACTTTGCAGAACTCTCCTTCCCCCCTCGCATTGTCATCTTCTCTGACTCCAAATCAGTCCTCTCAGGCATCCTCAACATGTGCTGGTATAATCCTCTCATCTTACAAATCTTAAACAAAATGCACACTCTCTCCTCTGGATCCCCAGCCACGTTGGTATCCCTGGGAATGAAAGGGCTGACAATAACGCTCTGTCGAACCAAATTTCTTCTATCGATATACCTCACTCACACTTTTGCCAAAATACCTTCAATTACCTCAGGAGGGCTTGGCAAGACTCCTGATCTCTCACCCACTCCTACCTCTTTCCTGGCTCTCCCAAACCTATCTGCCCCATTTGCAATACTGATCTCTCGATCAATCATATCTTCTTAACCTGTCCGATTTACGCCAACTCCAGATCTTTTCTACCCCCTGCCACCACTATTTCCGACTTCTTCAAGAACAATCCCCCCTCCAACATTATCACCTTCCTCTGCAACAGCAACCATTCCCATGTGATTTAATCTCCCCACACCCCCATCCTTTTCTTTCTCACATTTCTCTCCCTCTCTCCTTTATACCACCTTTTCTTCTACAACTTATTTCCTTTAAACTTTTCACTTCTCTCCATCCTTTCCTCCTTTTCCAATCATCTCTTTCCTAAGCTTTGCACCTTAATTATTTAACACCTTCTTGCCATGTTTGACTCCTGACTGTCGCGGTGCCGTTAAACCTCATAAAACCAAACCAAACCATCATGTATCCTGGCATTTTACAGAGCTAAATCTGCAATAAAGTTTTTACAACTTAAGCAAATACATCATGTGTTTAGACATCAATAAGTTGAAGTTTTGCACTTGTTATGTTGGGTTTATTTATTTGACTTGGTCTGAGTTACATTGTAAAGAAGAATGTTGATTTAGTATTTAGTGATCATATTCTGTAAAAGTACCGCCATAAGAGGAATTCATCACTTTAAAAGACCATAGTATTAATAACGCAACGTTGACTTCTCATCCTACATACGCTCTATAGGTTGTTATTGTAAGTCTTGATTTTGTTGTGTTCCGAATTGATCTTTATAAATCATATATTTTGAAGTGTTTGGTATATAAAGTAAATACCTTGAATTGTTCAATCCTTTATGGGGATTTATTTGATTAAGCTGAGTTGCATTGTTATGATTGTTGAAGCTGCGTGTATTTAAGTTTGATAAATTGGTTTCATGGTCGTGGTTCCAGAATTATCAAATCATAATTCTGGAAGTTTGTATGTCTAACAATTAATGACATCAGCCTTTGGATATTTGTTCTTAGTTTGCATGATATTCACATGTCTGTCACATGTTCATCAGATGTTAGGCTTCATCTGCATACATTTACATACTTGTATACTTTTGTCTAATTAGTAAGCTTAATTAGTCATGCATTAAGTGTGCAAGCCCTTTCCTTTCAGTATGCTATCATAGGAGCATTAATAATATGCCCAACGTGCATCAGATAGAGGCATCATATTACACTCGTGCATGTTGGCAATGTAATTAGATCGTAGCTGTGCCAGGCCAAGAAAATAATGATATCATATTAGGTTGCCCTTGCCCTGGCGAGGCGTGTGATGTGCAACCGTCGATTTTAGCCAAAATCGGCGGTTGCAGTGCATACTAAACGGAAAGCGGAGGTACACCTCATGTGGGACCTTTGACATCCAATCACCTTTAAGTGTCACCATGAGTTTAAATTACATGGTATGGTACTTTTCTCCAATCAGATGGTTAGATCTGATCAGGCTTTCAGGCTTATCCATGATAGTTGTTTAATTGGAAGGGCGTATGCTCTATCAATCCGTATTCACTTTGAGTCAGTCTCATCCATGTGGTTGTCCTCCTGTCAAGTCCTGTATTGTGGTTACTCTGATTTATTGCGTATCATCTGTTGTATCTTTCATTCAAAGAACTGTCATTCACCTGTAAAAATCATTGGAATATAAAGCATTAAGGATTGAATAAACTTACTACCGGAATCTAAACATTCCTTTATCTGATGTTGCATTCTTTACATTTCTCAGTGTTGGATTTGGTTTTAATGCATTCTTTACATTCCTCAGTGTTGGGTTGGGTTTGAATGCATTCTTTTCTTTCCTCAGTGTTGGGTTTGGTTTTAATGCATTCTTTACATTCCTCAGTGTTGGGTTGGGTTTGAATGCATTCTTTACATTCTTCAGTGTTGGGTTTGGTTTTAAAGCATTCTTTACATTCCTCAATGTTGGGTTTGGTTTGAATGCATTTTTTACATTCTTCAGTCTTGGATTTGGTTTTAAAGCATTCTTTAGTTTCCTCAGTGTTGGGTTTGCTTTTAAAGCATTCTTTACATTTCTCAGTGTTGGGTTTGGTTGAATGCATTCTTTACATTCCTCAGTGTTGGGTTTGGTTGAATGCATTCTTTATATTCCTTAGTGTCGGGTTTGGTTTTAATGCATTCTTTACATTCCTCAGTGTTGGGTTAGGTTTTAATGCATTATTTTCTTACATTATGTTTCTATGGAAATTGGAACTAGTCGACTCATATTGGTATAAGTTGTGTTGTAAAGTAACTTAAATTTTATCCAGAACATTGAAGAAACTTTGTGTTAGGGGCCTTCATAATCATTGCAGAGATACGTAATCATTTTCATTAGAATTATAGGTGAGATCAAGGGGTGCATCCCCCTTCTCACATTTTTACAATTATCTTATATCTATTGTATGGTATTTTTTGTCTCAGCGTGATTGTGTGACTTTGTCTCCCCCCACCCTCTCCCCCCCCCATATCCCTTCTTTCCTTTCTTCACTGTAGGTATGCAAATCCCACCCATGATTGGAAATATTACAAAGAGATGATTACCAACAGGATGATCGATGTCTACTTAAGCAGTTTATGCCCTTTGTAAAAGAGCCTTATATTCAATTTTGTGGTATATGATTGAGAATATCGGCTGGTCAAAAATTTGTAGCATTATTTTATTAAAGTCGTCTGCCATGGGGTTTGGATCTTACATTAAATATGTTATTTGGATTATTTGATTTGCAAAAAATGTAACTTTTTCTGCACGAATCTCCATCGTTTGTGATAAAATCGCAAAAGAAAAAATGCATTTTTCGTCACCTTGACGCAAAAACCCAGATTAAGGCTCAATACGCTTTTAAAAAAAGTGTTTAATCATGTAAATATTTTTTTTTTCTCTGTAAATTAAGAACAAAGAATTAGCGATGAAAATGAGTTGTTGAAGTTTCTTTTTAAGGTTATAAATAATTAAGTTTCCCGACAAAGTTTAAATTTCCTGGACATAACTATTTAATTTTTTTTTTGCATTGCATTCATTTCCGATTGTTCATCTCATTAGGGAAGATCGGTGAAATTTTTCCAACAAAGTCACCATTTTCCCGTCAAAAATTGCGGTTAGGGGGATGTGTGACACTCCCCACACATCCCCCCGGCTGCTACGCCCCTGTGTTCTTCATTTGTTTCTAAATCATTTTTATCATCGTTTGAACTTGAAGATGACAAATTAAGATCTGAAGAGCCCGAAAATACTTCCGCAATCAGACGCTATTTGTAAGTGGTTAGTATGTGTGTGATGCGTTGTTTATGATCAGCAGTCCCTGAAATGACGTAGCAAACTGTTATAATGTCACGAATCCCTTTCAACTTTTTTTTGGAACAAGCAATAAATGATCAATTTTTAAGTCCTTATTTATCATGAAAATGGACTTATTTCTAGGATTTCTTGACAGATTATTGAATTTAGGGATATGAAAAACTTGTATAAGGTTAAATTTCAATTTGTTTAAAAGGCATGGCAGGACCACTTAATTGCATTCATCAGCAATGATGGGAATTAATCTATTCCTGGTAGTTTTTGATTGAAAGTAAATGTTTAAGATTAAAAAACTATTCCTAAGAAGAAGATTTCTTTTCTGTTTTTATCTCAACCAAATTCACTTTTTGGCCTTTAAAATGTTTACACTTTTTTGTTAATACCAAAAATTAATTAATATGAAATTAATACCTCTGGTCTTGAAATTTTGGCTCATAGAAGATGTTATCTTCAATTCTAATCCTTGTGTTTTGTTAGGTGTAAATCATTATAATTTTGTTGTAATGGCTAAAAAAGGTGCAAAATTTGCATACTTTTAGAGATTTTGCAGATATTTCATGGTGTAATGTTTCACACAAGCTCCCCTCTGGCATTTTCTTTCACTATCAAACTGCCCATTGTGCATGAATAGACATCAGGTAATTAAGCAGCTTTCATGATGAAACTGCCCATCATGCATGAATAGACATCAGGAAATTAACCAGCTTTATATATGATCCATTGCTAATTTGAAAAATTATATTTGGGAATTCCTTAAATTCCTACCATCGTTCCCTAAACTCCAGCAAAGGTGTGGTCAGAACCAGAGATCTAGCCTACCTGACCGATGAAGACCTCGTAGAGGAACTTACCAATCAACACGTTACTGAAGCCCGTCGTCTCATCCTCAAGAGAGACGGTGCCGAAACACCTACCAATAGCATCTTCCTGAAGTTTTCCACACTAACTTTCCCCTCCCACATCACTGCTGGCTACCTGAGAATCCCAAGATCCCCTTATATTCCTAACCCCTTCCGTTGTCATAAGTGCCAGAGGTATGGCCATGGTAAAAACTCCTGCCACAGCCAAGCGCACTGTGGCAACTGTGGAGCCCTGGACCATGACAGCACCTCCTGCACCAGCACCCCACACTGCACCAATTGCGACGGTACTCACGCAGCTAACCATCCCTCCTTCTCAGATGACTGCCCCACCTGGCTTCAGGAAAAGAAAATAACCAAAGTACAAAACCCTTAATCCCAACATCACTTATCCAGAGGCCAGGAAGCAATTTCTCACTTCTCTCCACACTAAACCATCCTAATGGAGCGCAGTCTCATCTAACACCAATATTGCCCCCCCCCCCCCACCCCCCCTAACACAAGTAAAACTGACTCACATGCCCAAACAGACCTCACCTGGCTCTTCTTACCCAGTCCTAAGCCTATCACTATTGCCAACAACCCAACCGCACCCATTACCCAAACCACCTCCACCACCACCACTTTCTCTCCCAACCTTCCTTTCCTCCTTTAAGACTCATGCCGTCCCCTACTCCAACACCTCTAATGCCATCAAACATCAAACTCAAGCCAACCTGACTAACAATCATCAAACCAGCAAACCACCAATCAACAAACAGCCCACCATTCAAACCCACACATATGACACGGAAGAGAACATGGATTGTTTGATTACCGAACATACTTCTCGTCCAACTTTCAAAAGCAACCGTTCCCAAAAAAACAGGGACAGATCCAAAGAAAAAATAAGCCAACTCAGACCCAACAGATCTTCCTCAAGATAAACCCTGCCTCCTTATGGCATGCAACATAAACAATTACAATTACATTCATAACATTATACAATGGAACATAAGGAGCCCTAAGGCCAATTCTGAAGAAATTGACCTTCTGGCCACCACCTTCAACCCGGTCATCTTCTGCCTACTAGAAACTTTCTTGAAAACCACCAACCATTATTCCCTCAACAACTTTGCTTGCTATCATGAACATTAAAGGGACGCCGACAGGGCCTGTGGGGGCGTCTCCATTCTCGTTAGACACGATATCCCACACAGCCCTGTTTATGTGCACACTGACCTTCAGGCCATTTGTATGTTTATCTCCCTCCACAAAACCTTCACTTTTTGCAATATCTATCTCCCCCCAACGCCAACATTCAGCCAACCAGCCTTAACAACCTCATCTCTCAGCTCCCCTTTCCCTTCATCCTTCTTGGTGACTTCAATGCCCACAACCCCCTGTGGGGCTCCAATACTACCACCCCCAGAGGCAAGCTTATCGAAAACACTCTTTGACAGCACAGCCTCTCCCTGCTCAACACTAACTCCCCAACCTACCTTCACCCTACCACAGGCTCCCTTACCTGTATTGACCTGTCTATCTGTTACCGCAACCTCCTCCTTGATTTTAGCTGGAAGGTCACTGTTGATCTTTGTGGTAGTGACCATTACCCTCTTCTTATACACTCCAACCTTCAAACTTCCACTGACTACACCCCCAATTGGAACCTCGAGGAGGCTGACTGCCCCCTTTTCGAAACCCTCTGTGACTCACACCTCTCCTCCTATCTCCTCAAGGGTGAGGATACCATGTCAAACTTGGAACAACTTCATCTCTTCTCTCACCACCAACGCCCCCACTAAGAAGATTTGGAGAATGGTTAACAGCTTCCACGGCAGGGTGGGCAAGTCTTCCATCTCCCATCTCTCCTGGAATGGTAACCTTCTCACTGCAAAAAAAGACATGGTGTTAACCACCTCGCCGGATCTTTAGGCAACATCTCATTCTCGGCTAGAACCCCAATGCTATTAAAACCAAAAAAGCTTCCGATGAAGTCCAGAGTGTCACCTTTCCCTCCGACAACTCCGAGAGCTACAACACCCCTCTCACCCTTTCTGAATGACACCAAGCCATCCACGACACTGGCTGCACCTCCAAGGGCCGAGATAACATCCCCTACCAGTTCCTGAAATACCTCCCCAACAAGGCCACCACTACCCTACTCACCATCCTCAACCACATTTGGTCCTCACACTCCTTTCCCCCTATCTGGAGGACAGCTATTGTCACCCTGTCCCTAAACCGGGTAAGGACAGTATCGACCCCTCCAGCTACCACCCCATTGCCCTCACCTGCTGTCTCTGTAAAATTATAGAAAGGATTATTAACCAGAGACTAAACTGGTTTCTTGAGACCAACAGAATCCTCTTCCCTCACCAAAGCGGCTTCCGGAAACGATGCAATACCCTAGACCAGTTAATTACGCTCAACATTGCTATCTGGGATTCCTTTGTAAAAAAGGAACACCTCATTGCCATCTTTTTCGACCTCGAGAAAGCTTTCAACATTACTTGAAAATATGGCATTATCCGCAAACTTTACACCACCGGCCTCAGAGGCCACCTCCTCATCTTTATTCAAAACTTCCTCTCACCCAGGCAGTTCCAAGTTTGTATTGGTCACACCCTCTCCAACCCCTACCCCAAGAAGAGGACACCCCCCAGGGCAGCATCCTCTCCTCCACTCTCTTCAACCTGAGCATTAATGACATCGCGGACAACCTTGGCCCCAACATCAAATGTACACTCTTCGTGGACAACTTCACTATCTTCTACTCCTACCCTAGCTTTCCTCTTGTCGAAAATAAACTCCAACTCAGCCTCAACCAGCTGCAAGTCTGGTGCAACAATAACAGTTTTAAATTCTCCAAAGACAAGACAGTCTACATGCACTTCTGTTATTTCAACATCCTCCACCCCAACCCGAACCTCGTGCTCAGTGGCAATTACATCCGTAAAGTTGACCACACGAAGTTGCTGGCTTTTACTTTAGACGCAAAGCTCTTCTACAAGCAACACATCACCAAACTGAAACAGAAATGCAACAGCTCTCTCAACCTTCTCCGCCTCCTTTCCAACACCATTTGGGGTGCGAACCGCTGTGCTCTCCTCAAAATCTTCTGGCTCAACATTTGTGCCAAGCTTGACTATGCAATATTGTCTACTGTGCCGCTCACAACTCATACCTCAACCACATCAACACCATCCAAAATGAAGCCCTCAGGCTTTGTGTGGGTGCCTACAGGACCTCCTTAATCACCAGCCTTCATGTTGAAGCCAATGTACCCCCATTTCTACATAGGTGTAGAAAGCTTAGCCTCTCCTATGCTTTTAGAGTCCTCACCAAGACCCAGAACCCTGTTTACAACCTTATTAGGTACCCCAATTTCTCCACCCTCTTTGATAGGACTAAAACCCTATCCCCTCCCTTTAGCTATATGCATTAAATCAGACCTTCTCCATCTCGGCATCAACCCCGCTACTCTTGGCACCTTCTCCTGGCCCACTTTTTCTCCTTGGGCTACCCCCTCCTTCTATCCAGCTGGGCCTCTCCAGTCATCACAAAATCTAAACCCACCTTAAACTCTTCATCAATCTCCACAACCAAATCCAAGACCAACTCTCAAACTACACCTCCATCTATAATGATGGCTCCAAGGAAGGTGACGAGACAGCTGCTGCTGCCATCATCCAAGACATCACCCTCAGTAGCAGACTTCCTGACTACTCATCCATCTCTTCAGCCGAGGCAAAGGCCATTCTCCTTGCCCTCAACTTTATTGAGTACTCTCTGCTCAGCCACTTTGCCATCTTCTCCTACTCCAAGGCTGTTCTTACTTCTTTACTCAATCTTAAATGGGATAACTTCACATCCCACCTCCTCCGGAAACTCCTTTCGCCCACCCTCTGCAGGAAAAGTATTTTTTTCTTCTGGATACCCAGCCATGTTGGCATGCATCCCTGGCAATGACAGGGCTGATGCAGCTTCCCTTGCTCGTGACCGCTGGCAAACCTCATGGGACTCTCAAATTGATAACAAACTCCACATCATCCAGCCCACCATTTCGATCTAACCCACCATCAAAAACCTCTCTCGTGTCGACAAGGTTCATATTACCCGTCTTAGAATAAGTCACACCCACCTCACTCACTCCCACCTCTGTAACAATTGCCATTGCACCCTCACAGTCCATCACGTTCCCCTTGCTTGCCCCCTGTACAACTTTCCCAGAGCTTCCCTCGCTCCCCACAACTCAATTGTCGAGTTCTTTCAGAAAAACACTCTAGATGAAATGATCTCCTTTCTTCATCATGCTTCCCTCTACAACCATATTTAGTCCTCTTCTTCCACCCCACCCCCTTCCTCTCTCTACTTTGTTTTTTCACACATGCACCTCCTTTCTCGATCCCAGCTTTCTAAATTTTAGTTCTTGTATTTGTCTCATTCTCCCCGTTTTATTTCCTTCCTACCTCTAGAATGATCTAACCACAACTTGACCCTCGTTGTCTGGTGCTGTAAAGCAAACAAACAAACAATAAATTCCATATCTCAATAGATATTGTTTCCAGTAATGATACTTATTCTTGTTCCAATTGCAAGTGCAGGTTTGTAAGAAACTTCATGGAAAATGAAAAATCTATATGGACTGGCAGATTGAGTTTAATTTGACTTTACTGGAAGAAGCTACAAAACATGAAGATGGTAAACATTTTCATCAAAATCGGTGAAAAATTGACCAATTTACATCAGTTTTAATTTTTAGACCTTTGTTCTATTAAACACTGAATGGAAATTTTATATCAATTTTGTGACATATCAACCATAAAACCTATCAATCTGAGTTCTTAACTTACTGTTTTTCAAATCTCCACCAACGTTATTTGAATAGGAGCAGTTGAATATGACAAAGAAGTTTTGACCTTGATCTCCGTCATATATGCTAGCTATCATATATGCTAGCTATCATATATGCTAGCTATCATATATGCTAGCTATCATATATGCTAGCTATCATGTATGCCAGCTATCATATATGCTAGCTATCATATATGCTAGCTATCATGTATGCCAGCTATCATATATGCCAGCTATCATATATGCTAGCTATCATATATGCTAGCTATCATATATGCTAGCTATCATATATGCTAGCTATCATATATGCTAGCTATCATATATGCTAGCTATCATATATGCTGGCTGAATTGAAGTATAGCAGGAGAAACTGGTTAGTTTGATGTTTTTCAGTGACTGAAATTTAGGACAGAAATATAAAGAAGTGCATTAAAAAGCTCTTAACTACAAACAATTAATATCTTCTTAATAAAAACATGGCACATTATTGGTTCCGAATGGATAGCATAAGGAACCATTGTAGTCATGCTGGCGTGTGGGTGTATGTATGTATATGTGTGTACGTATGTGTGTGTGTCTGTGATAGAAGCTTGTAAACACGATATCTCAAGAACTGTGTAGTGGATTTATGTCATACTTGGTATACGGATGTGTTGTGGTCTGTAGATGATCCCTATTGTTTTTGGTGCTGATGTCGTGAATAATAATTAGTAGGCAGGGGTAAATGTTAAGTTATGTTAGCAAGCTTGTGAACATGATATCTTAAGAACCATGTGGTGGATTTATGTCATACTTGGTATATGGATGTGTTGTGGTCTAGATGATTCTACTGTTTTTGATACTGATGTCATGAATATTGATTAGTTGGCAGGGCTGAATTTAAATTTGGTTAACAAGCTTGTAAGCATGACATCTTAAGTACCATGTGGTAGATTTATGTCATACTTGGTATATAGATGTGTTGTGTGGTCTGTAGATGATCCCTATTGTTTTTGGTGCTGATATCATGAATAGTAATTAGTAGGCGAGGCTAAATGTTCAATTCTGTTAACATGCTTGTTAACATAATATTTTAAGTATTGTGTGGTGAATTTATGTCATACTTGGTATATGGATATGTTGTGGTCTGTAGATAATCCGTATTGTTTTTGGTGTTGATTCCATGAAGATTAATAAGTAGGCGGGATTAAATGTCAAATTATGTTAATAAGCTTGTAAACATGATCTGTAAGGCGGATTTATGCCATACTTGGCATATTGGTATGTTGTCTGTAAATCATCCCTATTGTTTTGGTGATGATGTCATAAATATTGATGAGAGTGCGGGACTAACTGTGAAATTCTGTTGATGCTCATTCCACAAACCCATGCCAGCTTGAAATCAAACTTGGTATGATGCTGTTGATAAAAGCAAGGATGATACAGGATCCCATAGAATGTTGAGTTGTGGACTTCATCATTATCCATGTCAGGTGCAGCTAAAGCTTGAGCTTATTGAAGATCCCCTCAACCATATAAAGCCTTATCTGTATATTCTGTAAATAGTAGAAAATGGTTGAAATAAAGTTGTACAAAGAAATACAATTTTTCATTGGTTGTTGTGATTGTTGCTTATAGCTTAAAATAAAAAACCTTAACACTTAAACAAGCAACAAAATATACACAAATTACATGTTCCAGTTAGTGATAAATAAACTAAATGTGTAAGAACACAACATTTAAAGATATACAAAAAAATAAAAAAAGAGTTTATAATCCAAAGTTAGCATCGGAACCACCAAGGATTTTTCCCTCTGGTTTTAAAAGACTGAGGAATTGACATCAATTAACCCTCATCATGCCATCTTTCTTTTTTAAAATTGACAACAGATCACCACCACAGGCTGGACACCCTAAAACTTTTCTCAAAATTGAAAGGGTTGACCATCTGCATCAGTGATGCTCTGGTTGCTTTTTGTTTTGAGGAATAATTTATTACTGTAGACCTAAGATTAGAGCAGCCTGAATAATAATGTGTACTAAACATTGATTTCCCAAAAATTATATGTAGGCATGTAGCCACAACTTCTTGCAAGAGAAGAAAAGGAAGGGTGAGGAAGGGGGGGGGGGGGGGCACACCAAGGACTTGGACAGATTCTCCACACACCCTTGTGTTTTATCTTCTCTTTGATTTCATGCAATGGGAAAACATACATTCGCAAGGTGGGAATTCCCCCTCCCCTGTGCCACATGCAGGGGCTTGATTCTATGACGTCAGTAACTGCTACATGTTAAACCAATTACAAAATGACTTTTAACAATGTATGACCTTCAAACATAAAAGAAAGGTGGCCACCCTCATGTGTGTATAACCTTTATTGCAGGAATTGTTATTGGGAAGAAGTGAAATTAGCCGATTGTCATGCAACTCCTCCTTTCCATTAAAACCAAATTACCATCAAGTTTCATTTTCATATATGTGATAGAAGCAATTAAAGAAACAAATAATTGGTGTAAAAACCATGTTGATATTTTTTGTATGTTTCTTTCATTTAGAGTGCAAAGAACATGAGCAGATGGGCAAAGCATTGCTGTAAATTGTATGTTATACCCCATCTCAATAATCAAACAAAATCTGTTTTTGATATCTTAAAAAGAGGTAATTAAATTTCAAAGAAATTCATTAACACATATCTTGTACCTGCAATTATGATATCACACTTTACAATGTATACCTTTCTTAACAGATTTGTGGAATATTTAAGTGCAAGTCCTAAGTGGAATAGAGTTTCTGCATCATCATGTCCCGGAGGAGGTTGGGGGAAGGGGCGGGATGGGGGGGGGGAGGTGGGGGAATTCCATATGTGAGGTTTATGTATATGTGCCTCCTAAGCAGGTACCTTTTTTTGCACCATTTTTGTAGTGCAGGTGTCTTTTGTACTGTTTAAAGAAAAAGAATTGTACTAAAAAAAAAATGTATATATATTTTTGGGTAAAGATAATGTCGTTTTTTTATGATTTTCGTTGTATAAAATGAGGTTGTACTATGTTATTTTTGTACTGTTGGTCCATCTTTACAATATTTTTGTGAAATACTCATACTGCAGGTATCAAAATTGACTTCTTTCATACTGCTGGTATCAAAATTGTATAATTTCGTACTGCATTTAATTTTTTTTTGTCATACTGCGGGTATGTTTTTCGGTTGGTAGGCTGCACACCCTACCACTTTTAGTATGAAGTGCCCCCCCCCCCCTGGGCATCATGTGTTTACATCAATTTGTTTCTTTAATAGTTCTCCATCATATATTTGAAAATGAAAATCCATGAGAATATTCCTTTAGAATTAAACGAATATTCCCATGGAATTTCATTTTTTCATGAATGATAGAGAACATTTTTAGAAACAAAAGTGCTGAAAAAACTATGCTAAAATCTTATTCAGTTTAGATGTTACAAAATCTTGAAGTAAATTTGAATTTGGACAAAAGTGATTGATTGGCAACATCTGTGATGTCATAGAGATAATTTCAACAAAACATCTTTTGTATTTCTTAAACATTTTTTCTTTTCATTGTAAATGTGATGTACTCCAAGAAAAAACAAATGTTTTCTTGTAAATTATGTATTCCACTCTGTCTCTATAATGAACCAAACATGCTGTTCAATAATGTAAAAAAAGTGTGATTAAATTTATAAGAAATTCATAAGAACTGTGCTGGAATTGCCTTGATGACATTACCAAGCTGATGGAAGGACATATACTGTACAAGGTGTTTCTAAGAACATTTTTATATTCTTTAAATTGTTATAACTTCTAAACGGAATAAGATACTAACATAGTTTTTTCACGACTTTGTTTCTATAAATTTTCTCTATCATATATGAAAAAATGAAAATCCATGGGAATATCCCTTTAAGGAATGAATATTTGTAATGTTTAATGCACTTAGCCATAGAATGCAAACCACATTGTATGACTTCATAAAGTACAAACCATTAAATTATTTTAGACATAAAACTACTGCCTTGGTAGTTTGATGAAGCATTTTTAAAATTTGCATCTTCTCGTGACCCAAATCATATTCAACTTGTTAGTTTAATTTACTCTGTTACCTGCAGGCAAAAATCAATTATGCTCTATGGTTTATGCTTTTAAAGCTGGTCGTTATCAATATTATATAAGAGTGATTTTCTGAAGAGTATGATGAATTTGAGCACATAGTGTTTTGAATGTGGACATGCACATAGCCAGAAATTGCAACGAATGTGGTGGGGAAGAGGAGGGAGGGGGTGGACCTATATAAAGCAGACAAACTCAGAAGCATAATTGTTACACTAATTCGAGAAGAAAAAAACAATAAAAATAATTGACATTCAGCAAAGGTAGGGAGCCATGGCTCTCCTGGCTCTCCTACTACATGCTTCAGTGTGGTTACATTTAATTTTGTTTTGTGAACCTTTTAGTTTATACATCTGCATCTAACATCAATTATAAAGCTATAACAAGCCTCAACTACAGTAGCAAATAACTTTGAACATAGAAAAACGAGATATTTTCAGAGTAAGGAAAGTTTCCCCTCAAGTGTTCGTTGCAAACTATTTTTACAATGGTACATCCCACCATATTGCAGCTCATTAGTAACTCTTTCTTATTTGCTCCATGAAAGCGCTTGACAGTCACCTACGGTCAGTGGCTGAGCCAAGCACCATGATCTAAGTCACCTACGGTCAGTGGCTGGGCCAAGAACCATGATCTAAGTCACCTACGGTCAGTGGCCGGGCATCCCCCACCTTTCCTCCGATTTAAAAGAATTGGAAAATTGATCATGTGATCTTGGGGAGAAGTGGGGGCAAGTTCCTGTGTCCTCTCCATGGCATTGCTATTGTGGGACCTACACCTACCCCTGCCCCTCCACATTTTCTCATTTTTGGACAAATTGGAAAATCAATCTTTGTGAGAATTTGGGGTCAGTCCTCCCTGTGGCGCTGTGGTGAATTGGTGAACTGGCAGTTTACAGCAGGTGGGGAAACACAAAGCAGGTCGCAGGTCATTTTAGGTCATTTTTAGGTCACTGAGTTCTGGCACTTATCCATCAACCTTGAAATCTGCCATTGTCACTCCTACCATCAAAAAACCGTCCCTGGACACAGAAATTCTCCAAAACTATCGTCCCATTTCCAACTTAAAATTTCTTGGAAAATTGATAGAAAAAGCTGTTTCTTTGCAACTACAAGAATACTTGTCTGCCAACTCACTACAAAACTCCCTCCAATCTGCCTACCGCAGGAATCACTGAAGAGAAACTGCCCTGTTACACATTTACAATGATTTTCTCCTTGCAACTGATGACCACAAAGAGTCAGTTCTTGTCCTCTTCGACCTTAGTGCAGCATTTGACACTATTGACCATCAAATTCTGTTTAATAGGCTGCATACTGTGTATGGTTTGGATGGAATCACTCTCAATTGGATGAAATCATATTTTGCAAACCGCTCGCAGGTTGTAACCATTAATGATAAAAACTCTTCGCCCCGGTATCTTGACTATGGAGTGCCTCAAGGATCAGTAATCGGACCACCTGTTTTTACATACTATACTTCCCCTATGAAAAGCATTATCACATCTCATGGCCTGCATGAGATGATTTATGCAGATAATACACAGGTTTATTTGTCAATGAATAGAAACGAAAAAGACCAGAGTATTGCAAAACTTGAATCGTGTGTAAAGGAAACCAAAACATGGTGTGCAGACAACAAATTAATTCTTAATGATAGTAAAACTGAAGTAATTCATATTTCGTCACGTTTTCTAAGCACTACTCCAGTTTCCTCTGTTATGATTGGTAATTCATGTATATCTCCTGTTTCCTGTGTTAAAGACCTGGGTGTTATTTTTGATGATAAGCTTACACTGTTGCCACATGTAAATAATATATGCTGCTCCGCTTCACTTGCCATCAGAAAAATCAGCCAGATTCGTAAATATCTTAATCAAAAGTCGACTGAGACACTTATACACGCATTTGTATCATCCAGACTTGATTGTTGCAACAGTATCTTATTTGGACTTCCTTCTCAACAAATCTCAAAGCTTCAGCGCATTCAAAACACTGCTGCCAGATTACTTACCTCACAAGTAAGAAATCTTACATTAAAGCCATCCTCCACCAACTTCATTGGCTTCCTATATGTGAAAGAATAAACTACAAGCTTCTCACCCTCACATACAAAGCCATCCATGGTCTTGCTCCAAATTATATTTCCAACTTACTCACCTGACAATTACCAACTCGCTCACTCAGACCTAATAGTGCTATTCTCCTAAAGCCGCCAAAAATTAACACTAAGACTTATGGTGAATGTTCTTTTTAATCGGCAGCCCCCAAACTCTGAAACATTCTCCCAATCTACATCAGGAATGCCCCTACTTTAGATATTCTTAAGAGTGTATTGAAAACACACCTTTTCATGAGTTACCCTCATTGGACCTTGTAACTTTATCCTGCTTGTATCTTTTTAAGTATGGTTTTTTGTTCTCTTACTGTTTGTATCTGAAGGTTTTCTCATGTTAAATTTGTTTATATAAAGCGCATTGAGACTGTTTGGTATAATGTGCTATATAATAATGTATCATTATTCTTTTAGGGGATCTGGGGGGTGACTCCCAGCATGGTCGAGGGGCAGAGGTGAAGATCCCTGAAGCTAAAGACATTAGAAGATTTTGGCTCATAGCAGCCTAACTTGGATTTGGCCTTATGTATCTTTTTTTACAGGCCATGGCCCCAGGCCACTTTTGACCCCAAACCTTTTTGTTCTCACTATGCTTGAACTGTGCTGTCAAGTGCTGCCTGCTAGTTGTTCATCTTGACTGCTGTGTCCCCTATCCATTCTAACCAAAATCTTTCTGATGCCACAGATCCATCATATATCTTCTTTCTCTGTAATGTACTTTCCCAAAGATTTGTTGTCACACGCACGCATTTGCTAGCCACCTCTCTTACTGTGCATGTGGTGCATGCTGTGTATAAATGCATTTAAACATTCCAATGATTGATTACTTTTTAATGCAAAGCTATTAAATCCCACACTTTCTGTAAAGATAATGTGTTTCCCAGGGCAGTCAAATTATGAAACTAGTAATCATTTTTGATATGTGCATAAAAAAAGGGAGGTGGTAGATTCATTTCATGTTTATAGTCAACATATGGTAAGTTGTTTCATAGAATAACAATTTTTGATTATCTTTAGCACAAGAGAATGAGCAGGATGAAGGAATATTTATACTTTTATTGTGAAAGGTATTTTTTATGTTTGATAAATAAAATATAAAATAAAATAAAATTACATTTTTTACATTTGAAAATAAGAAGCAACAAGGCTTACTCTTTTACATGGAGACCTGTCACATTTTTAAAACAAAAATAACTCTGATTATGAGCCTAGTCTGGACATAACATGGATGATGATCTAAGAGGCACATAGGGCCAGTGACATATTCTAAGACATTTTAAGGTATGTGGACAGGTGGAGCCAACATTAGCTAAATTGATTTAAAATCCACAAAAACCATGAAAAAAGCAAACAATTTCATCAAAATTGGCCATTACAGCTTTTTGAAGAGTTTTGTACAAAAATGCACATTTATGTGTCACCTGACTCTTGTGATGTATGAACAGAAAATTCTCTATTTCCTTCAATATGTAAATTCATTATTTTTGAACCCTCTGCCATTTCTGTATGAGAAAGGAAAGACAACAAGAGGATTTGATCTTTACCATACCCCCACCAACCTCAAGCTGGAGAATGTATTTTAAACATTTTAAAGGTTTAAAGAATTAAAGGATAAAATTTAGTGAAAAATTAAAGCATTTTGAGGTATTTTCCTATTCATACATAATTTTTTCTTTAATATATTAAAACAGATTATAAGCAATAATTTATGTTGATTTTCTCAGAAATACAAAGATGAATTTTAAAAGGCTTTAGTAAAAAGTTTTGATTATCCATTTACTATTCATCTCTAAAATTTCAGGATATCCAGAGAAATTTTGGACAATCTGGAGCGGAAAATGAAAAAACCCATATGTTTAGTGTAGTCAAATGTGTAGGCTCATGCGATGATGTAATACATACAAGTACATGACTTGTCCTTCTCCTTAAAAATTTGTTTTAGCAAATCATAGCCACAAACTTAATGTAGCAAATAATGAGACCACTTATCTTAATTAGAATATGCACTCAACCACACAATAAGGACTTCATCTATGGCTAATATGATACTCAACACACAACTTCCACAACAACCCAGGACAAATTTGGAGAACTAGTACAATGGAGCCATTGATAAGGGAAATCTGATTCTAATTGCTTGTTGTTTTTAGAATAAAGAAAATAAAGAGGAAAAGTCTGACCCGACCTGCTGATATATCAGGTCGGGTCTGACTGTTTGAAACTTTTAGGGAGCATAATAACTAATGACCTTATATTTAGGGCATTTCAAAGTACCCTATTTTTAGGGTTGCACACGGACTGATTTGTAAAAAGCTTAATTAATTTTCAAGTTACGACTAAACAAAGTTTCAAGATTTGTTAATTTATGCAGAATTTGTGATATATTAAGAGGAACATATCTCAAAATCTTTATGTAATTCTTTAAATTCTGTTCTTCAAATTCAGCTACTTGTATATTTCAGAATGTCTGTTTTAGATACATGATGACTCGGGGTATGACCAAGTTCTGAAAACATTTGCCCGATGCTATATTTTAAACAACATCGACAGAGGAATAAAAGAAAAGATTTTACAAAAGGTGATGAAGGATCCTTCCCCCTTTGATGTCACGTATTGCCCAATAACAGCTAAAAATTAAAACTGCTGTAAATTGGTTAATTCTTATCCAATTTTGATGTAATTTGTTGCTGTTTTGTTGCTTGAAATCATGTTTTAAACCAATTTAAGCCTAATTTGTTACCTTTAGCTGTCCATAGTCCTTTCATTACTTACAATTGTTTCTCACCATGTTTGTTAAAGTGACGTGATGTGATAGAAAGGGCCCTCCTGATGAGTTCCCTTTCTTTCTTGTCTTTTCTGTATATACTCCCAGTGCTTATGACTCTATCTTACTGTGGTTTCAATTATGAACTCAACATTTTTTTATTTTGAAATTGGTTTGTTTTGAATTTGATTCTTAGAATTGTGAATTAAATAAGATGAAACAAAAATGCCTTGGATATATAGTTATTTTAATATAAACAACGCTTATTGCTGTCATAATGCTAGCATTCTTAATCTCGAAATGGCTCCTACAGTCCTAAGGCTAAAAAGTGCACAATTTGCTTTAAATTCCATCAAATGTTGCTGCTAATCAAAAAATCTCCTGCAATTGGTGGGAAATTTTGCCAAATTTTACCAAATTTTGTATTGATTTTTCCAAATTTTCCATCAATGTTAACAACTTTATTCCAAAAATTTCCCAATTTGACCTCCCAACCTAGAAGAAGCATACAACCAAGGAAAAATCC
>JAIGNY010000864.1:592500-670000 GCA_020152595.1 Chiridota heheva | reverse complement strand
TTACTAAAACCTCATGATAAACAAAAGTATTATTCTATTTTATTTTGGATTGTTTACCCATATTTCATGATCCAATAATCAACATGTACACAAGTGTGTGTGTTAACAATACTTGCAAGCTTTGCTAGCGCGCAGTGATCTGTATATTACAGTGCCCTGTATATTACACAGTGCCGTGTACATACAATGGCAAATTTACAAAATGTGCCAAAAATCAAGTGCTTGTCATATCGAAATACGTCAGACAAAAAATTCTAACTGCAAACTACCTCAATGCTTTCAAAGTCAAAAAAGCTTGCGACGAAACCAGGGTTGGCGCTTGGGTCAAAAATTAGAGAGGGATCCTCCCTCTTTTTACATGAGCAAAAAGGGGGAATTTAAAGAGGGAGTATTTCCATTATATTTCACTGGACCTAGCACCCAAGACCGCTGACTATACTGCGAATGCACTGTATATACTATACTTTATACAGTACATGACGCATGCTTGCGATCAGCTAACATAGATCCGGCTTTCATGTTATGCAACTTATTACCATACCCTACATGGAAACACTTTTTGCGATATATACGTTGTTTAATTAATATTTGGTCTTATTGCTTAGATAATCATTATTTTAAAAAACTCACGGGCAAATTTGGTGACAATTTGGGGTGGTAGATAGCTTGAATCAATTATCAAGCTACAAAACTTGAAAATGATTTTCGTGCATGTAAGCGAGAAAAAATCACACATTAAATCAATGGGGGTTTAGTCACTGACATATACGCAGATGATGAATAAAAATGAAGGAAAGTGATACAGATGGTGTATCTACAATGTACAGTTACATTATATTACAACTTGAATGGCAGTGGATTAACCATCAATGAAATCGTACAGCAAGTCAGTCAAATTTTGTCACATGCAACAATAAAACGCATACTTTCTTGCAAGTTGACTTTGCGCATGATAAAAGTTAACAATGTTTAGAGACAAAACTTGTGCGCATATCCGCGATTTTCACACACCATTATATTTCGGGAATGGCCCTCAAATATGTTCTGGCTATTTGCAAGAATTCAAATCATTCAGCCGCTAACCTTGCCCTCAACCTACCCCTTTTCCCAAACCCTTTCTGACATCAAACCACTTATCCCTTCCATTGTTCTTGACCGCTGGCAAACCTTATGGGACTCACAAACTTCATGACATCCAGCTCACCATTCCGACCAAACCCTCCATCCACAATCTCTCCCGTATTGACAACGTCCATGCCTTAGAATAAGTCACACTCACCTCACTTACTCCCACCTCCTCAGTGGCTCCCCCACCCCTCTGCAACAATTGCCAAAAAAAAAAAATGGTTGTGAAACTGTAGCCTATACTGCATGCCTAACAAAAATCAGCTCCAATTCTTCTTTAAATTTAATATCTCACTTACTTCTCATGAATGTCCTACTGAAAATGCATCATTTTGATGGCAATTTACAGTATGGACTTCTAGACATTCAGAATCCATATATAAAACATAACATCCAATTTCAAGTCTGCTTCAATGTCCACATAATCATTGTCACTCAGAACAGTCCCAAATAACATATCCCTGCTCAGAAGAAACTTAGTGGTATCAGCTGTCTACATAGTATAGTACTGTACAGTAGTTACTGTTTGTGTAGTTACTGTACAGTGTACAGTATCTGGTCGATCTGGCAAGGGCAGTCTGTCACTTATAGACTTTCTGAACTAACAAAATAATGAGAAAAACCTCATAGTTTTGTCAGTGATTTGTCAATTAATGACTGTTTAATATACAAGAACAACCTTTAAAAAAGGGCTGTCTTGGCATTTAATTTTTTTGTCAGATAGTAACAAAGAAGGCAGTGACGTGTCTAAGGGGGCTATTGGGGGCTTAGCCTCCCCCTCACCTCCCAAAATTCTGTCGAAGACATAAATATAATTAACTGAAATATCAAATGACCATGTGTGGCAAGTTTTGTAATTGTATTGTCTGAGCTATGGTTAATTTTGGACCAAACCTTTTAACAGTTTGCACCAAAAATCCTCCCATTTTCTCCTATCAATTTGCGAAATCTTATTTTCTGAGAAATTTTCGCATGTTTGTGAAAGAATTAATCATGATTTCTAAATTTCCACGTTCCTTTTGCTAAAACGAATGTAAATACTCCTTCTTTTTGCTATGCTCAAACACTAAAAGATTGAAATTCTTTATTGCCAGACCACCAGACATTAATATACATTCACCAAGTCTAAACTGTTTCAAAGCTAAACTTAGCCTACTAAACTTGTTAACTGTTTTTTCCTCATACTTGTTACGCTTGGTTGTTGTTCATGTCCAGAAGGATTTGTGCCGACTTGACTTGTAAGTTTGCAAAGCACCATTGAATGTTCATGTAATGTGCGCTATACTGTAAGTTTCCATCAACCTACTCAGATTCAGGTTGCAAGATTACTTCAACAGATGGAAAGTGGAGTACGCACCCACGCTAACAACTTCTTAATTTAGCTGTTGAAGTTTTTGGTTAGGCTAGCCTCATTCATTTCAAATAATATCATTCTCCTTCACTATCTCTTTGTGACTCTTCAGAAAATATTTTGGTGTAATGAATATTTTCTATTATGTTTCTGAAACAGTACAAATATCTAAACGATACTATTCTTCATATCACGTTTTGGACCTGGCTATTAGTATATTGGATTGGCACCGTAACTTTTTGTCTACAATCCTCAGCGTTGCCAATTTACATGGTTTTTGCGAATAAAAACAGCGCCATACATTTTTGAATTAGCATTGCTGAAATTGATTGTAGTGTTGTAATCATTAAAATATAATCTTCAATACATAGTACTTAGTTTGAAGTCCATATTCTCTTCATTAAATGAAATTTTAAAAAAAATTCTTATTTAAAAGATGGCAGATTTTGAGCATGGAGTTTACAATACTTGTCCTGTCGCATCCTGAGGGCCACAGCAGAAAAATTAAGATTCAATATTCCTTTAACTTGACACGGATGTTTGAGGATTCCAAATCTGATATTTTTGTGGTCAGACTGAACATTGTAAGCTATTAAGTATAAAGTTGAAGTATTGTGCAATTCCCCTCTACCACTGTATATCCGTGAGTCAAGTTGTTTTTTGTTCGTGGAAGGATTTTGTAATTGTTATTACAATATTGATATTTTAATTAAGTTTTATCATAACTGACTACCTGAAACTTAAATATAAATGAAATTTATTAACTTTTTGTTGCTGTTTAATGAAAAATACTTGGATGTTTCATAGTCATGTTTAGCTTTTGTAATAGTCCATGTATTGTGTTTTATCATTGAAGAACAATATCCATATGACTCTTGAACTCATATCGATTGGTCATTATCAAAATTGATTGATATATTTCGCACAAGCGTAAGTAGGGGCCTTATAATAAATTTTCAAATTACCTGTAAGGCTTAAATAGTAATAAATATTCCATGGTTGGAACCAGCTTTAAAAACAGATGCAGAAATAACATAGCAGCAAGCAAATTTGCCGTGACTTGCAAGTATTTTGAAATATTTTTAGCGCTTACGACCATGCTGTAAAAGATTTCAAAGTGCGCCACCCTGAACCAGCTACACCGTAGAAAAAACATTTTAACCCATCCGTATTCCCAACTGTATTGTATTTAATACAATACTCTTGGAACTGGTGGTGATCTTTGCGAACCCACGCTAAAATCTTGGCAACTTTAAAATAGTTTTCGTTTATTTTGCAATCTTTTTTTCCTTTTTGCGCAATCTACAGTATTTGACTTATTGGGTTTAACTATGCATTTATTTGTGGTGAAAATAACAGTCAAAACTTTTTTTGTCTTTAAATTTATGGTTCAGTTTTACAGTTTGTAAACAGGTCTTTACCTGTGGCAGATTTAGCCTCTGCCTGTTGTTAATCGGGCCTAAGCCTTCCCATCAATTAGCTCTTAAAATTTGGCAAATCAAAGCCACATATAGCCCCAAGCATAGCTAATTAGTAGAAATTCAAATTATTCAGCTCCTACTTTAAAAGGGATTAGATCCTTTGTTGATTGTATTTAAAGATTGAATTGTAAAAGTCATTGAATGAAAGTTTTGTGTGTGTTTGAATGTTATTGATTTTCAATGGCAAGTGTGAATCGTGAACGTTTAAACTTTTGGGAGGCTTAGACTACAGTAAACGTTCAATTGAAGTTTCGTTCACTTAAACGTTTACACGTGTAATCATCACAGCCCTACAATACTGTTAAATTATTAAATACCAAACTGGAAAAGCAATGTCTGTGTATGTTGTTTGATCTTTTGGAGAACACTGTTTTGAAGTTTGATTATTTTGTGAACTAATTGTAAACCTCTGGGTATATTGGAATTAACATTAATCACTGGTTTGAAGTTTGATTATTTTGTGAACTAATACTAAACCTCCGGGTATATCAGGATTAACATAAGTTTTGGGATCAATGAACTAAAAGTGAGACACACCTATTTGCAGATATGATGATCCCAAATAGATTGATTAATTGCCAATTCATTAGGTAAGAATATAAGACACAAGCTATGATAGTTCCACATATCAATGTAATAAATTCAAAGCTCAATTCAGTCTGACTAACCTTGTACCTGGTCTACTGGTTTTGTAACTAAAACCGGTTTCGTGAAAGTGCGGTTTTGGTCTGATTCATATTTAATGAAAAAGAGGAAGTTCCGGAAATAATCTAATCACTACAAAAAAATTGCCAAAAGATGGTAAAAATCTGTTTTATTTAAATGAAAAGAAAGTTCATTGTTTTGTGTCAACATGTCTTTTGTAGTATCTTTTGATATATTTGTGAAAATATGTGATATTTATGCAGATTCAATCAATAAATACGATTGAAAATGTTTGGAAATAAATAGTCATAATGTATCTGTACAGGTTCGGGCTACTATTTCCCTGACCACAACAAATTCGTTCCTTTATAATCCCTTTATTTGAAGTTACAGTATGTCGATTCTCTCCTGAGTCCTTTTGTCTTTTAAAATACTTGGTAATCCATTATAATTCCCGACAGATGTATCATTTTCAAAAGGTTTTTAGTTTGATTTCACCGGCTTATATCGGAAGAAGCTGTCACTATAAATAGCTGTAGCATGGGCTAGGGGAGGGTGAATTAATTCCGTGAATGTTATGGAATAACAATGTACTGTAAAACGAAGATAAATTATCCCTGTGCTGTCACCAGCTAGTATGATTTACATTTCACAATGAGGTCCCAAGTGAAAACAACCATTCAGTCCCTCAAAAAGTTTGTATTCATTTTCTCAAAAAGTTTGTATATCTTCTCCTCATCTCATTTTCATGTGTTTAATAAACCTCTGAACAACAGTCCTGGTCAAAATTGTTCAGATTTAAAAAGAACAAAAGATTTAATGCATTTTGTTTTAAATTTTTTTTTCCGTTCTGTAATTAGGTTTACTCATTCATACTTACAGTAGTAGTAGCCTACTAGCGATGGAATCATCCGTTCCAATCATGTGTTGTATGTAATTGACCCATACAATACCATGTGTTATTCGCTTGGTGGTACAAGCTTAAATAATTTGACCCTCATTGTCGTGGTGCTGTTAAAACCTCATCAAACAAACAAACAAACAAACAAATGATTTCATTGTTTCAAAGTCAAGCGAGTTTATATATGTTTTTGGGACCAGTTAGGTGATAGCCTGTTGGTATGCATAAATTAATAATATTATCTCTGCATTCCGCTCTGCATATCATTTCACAAGTAGAAAGTACAAACAGAATGTTCAAATACAGATGTGTTTTGCTGTTTTATACGATTCTGAATGACCAAACATATTGTTTATCATTGTGAAATGTTTCAAATCAATGTTGAACTTATCTGCAGATTGCCATAGAATTGCTTTTGCTTGGGTGCGTGGCATGTGTTGTAAAGACAAAATGTTTTCATAGCTCCTTGCTGCAACAAAGTCTGGTTAAATATGGAATTCAATGTATTTCAGTTTAATTTTCAATCCTGATGTATTCAAATCACATATCATATTATCCGAAATTGCAGGTAATACACTTTTATTTCTATTTTTTTTCAATTTGATGAAGAAAATACGAATTTGGTGGGGAGTGGGACACTTTTTTCATTAGCGGGCATTTTCTTTTCTGCCTTATTACACCTGTAATTCACACACTTATAGAGTGCATTGGAGAAGGCGAATACCATATAGGGTGGGAACCTTTGGTGGCTTAAGTAAAATATAGTAGAAAATGCCATTGCGATGTTCAAACGGGGTCTATTTAAAGTAAAAGCATAGCAAGAATGATATTTGAACTTGAACAATAATAGAGGTATGCATGATTTATGAGGAATCTTTTGGTTGCACTATTATTTTTTTTGAAATAGGAGCCATGGCCTGGCCATGGTTAATGTTTCAAAGAAATGTTGAGTATCAAGTGGGTGGGATTTGAACTGTTGAGATATTCATGTCGTAGGTTGTATGCAAATCAGTAACAACAGTATTGCGTGATCACTGATCAAGTATACGATGGCTAGCATCACACCATAAGATGATGCATTTAGAGGCCTAATTTATCTGTTTCACGACTATCTGACAAATTTCTTTTCTTTTTATATGAAAGAAAATTGAAATCATAAGTGTAAATTAGAAATTGTGAGTAAATAAGGGCATGTCTACACAGCCTTTTTCACAACTCTTTTTACGTGACTGCCTTGGGACATTGGGATCTGTTTAATGCCTTTGGACCTAGACTGACAAAGGGTAAAAAAATCGGCATTATTTGAGGTGGAAATGGGGTATATAAAATCAATTTACACGCAACATTAAAGTTTATTAATACATTTTATTGATCAATGCCTCTGTTATCATTTTCAACATTACTTACAGAAAATACTGTGGTACAAACATCGTTAGCAGCTATCATATACAGTAACAGTGCAGTACACTGCAGTTGTAGTTACTGTAATGTACTTTATGTTCAAAGCTTGTTTACATTACGGGTAAAAACCGGTTTTCCGGTTAAAACTGGTTTTGGTTTTGGAAACAGACTGGTTTCACATGGGGGCAAAACAGTTCAAGCTTAAATCAGACTATAAATTATCACCAATCGGATATTAAATTCAATATACCACAAGCATGAGAATAATCCTTGACTTAATGATAATAATTAACAGTCACATTAACTATCCCTTACTATAAACTAACTAAACTTATTGGCCGATAAGAAATGAGTGACTTACAAATATTCACACCCTGCAACACACATCTTCACGCCGCCACAGTGTATAAGCTTCTCTCTTTCAAATATACACAACTCCTTAAACAGTTAGAAATTTATTATTGTCTATTAACGTTTTTGTTATCATGCCCAAAACATTATTTTTTTTAATTTAAAACTTATGCTATGGGCGCTATAACTTACCACTATGACATCACATGTAAACAAACCCAAAGATGTGCATGAGACCTCATGAATAATCATTACATGACATCATCTCGACATCATGTATGTAACCTAACACTGGTAGTAGGTACAGTAACAGACTGACGGACGATCCCAGTAACTAGAGAACTTTCACTGAAACCATCGTATGAATATGGTGCAAAATGGCACTAGAAACATCAAATTAATTAAACTAACACTTAAATACATGACATCAGGTTGAATTACAAACAACATCGGGAGAACTGGTAAGTGCAAGCAAGTTTGGATGAAGCCTAAGCTTTAATTGTAAACTTAATGGTATGATAGCCTAACCGTTAGTTTTGTGCATTGCCTATGGTCAACACTAGGGCTTATTGTGTAATACTTAAAAGTCCTTGAGATAAGAATCATATTTTTAATAGGTCAACCTGGATGGATCATAAACAATACAGTGCTCTAAAGAATTTGTGATTTCATTGTTTTAAACTGCTAGACTAAACCCTTGCAGTCTGGCAGTCTGAATTCACTTGAGTAGAAAACAAAAGTGGTCAGCATGCTTCTTATTAGTAGAACAAGTGTATTTACAGATCTGTCATTGAATTTGCAATGACAGATCTGCCTTTTTTTTTAACCTCTCTTAACAGAAAATTGCTACCTTACTTTTATTTTTTATTATTCACAGTCTTACACATAGCTATCGAACAGCATAGATGAAACAGTATCTTTGAGCTCTCTGAATTGATTTGTAAAATTAGGCCAGTGAAACAGTATTATTATCCACAAAAAAATGTGGCATCAGTTATCAATAACTTGATTTCTGCTCAAAGAATGTGTCAAGTAAATTCTTCCCATAAATTAATTTCTTTCAGCAAGAAGTTGGTTTTCCCACCATACAGTACCTGCAATTTTCTAGTGCAATTGATCATGAATATGCAGTGTCTGGGTATTAAAGCCTGCAAGTCTGAAAGCAATATCTTATCCCAAGTACCAACCACATGCTAACCAATCTAATGGTTGTATTTTAAGTTGAGTTTGAAGTAAGCCTGAGGAAGAAATTTGCCTTGTTATCGACAAGAAGTTGGAACAGAAGTTTGATTTGGAACAGTACTTTTTGAGAAAGTACTGATCCATGGAACACTGATAAAAAAAATGATTTTAAATGTGAAAAGTGAAAGTATCTTCAATTATTAAAGTGAAATTCATACTCAAGTCATGACGGCCCATCCCCGCTTCTTTATCCCCGGTTTCCTTATCCCCCTTTTCCTTATGCCCATTTCTGTATCCCTCGTTTCCTTATCTCCCGTTTCCTTATCCTCGGCTTCCTTATCTCCCGTTTCCTTATCCCCTTTTCCTTATCCCTCGTTTCCTTATCCCTCGTTTCCTTATCCCTCGTTTCCTTATCCCCCGTTTCCTTATCCCCCGTTTCCTTATCTCCCGTTTCCTTATCTCCCGTTTTCTTATCCCCGTTTCCTTATCCCTCGTTTCCGTCCGTTTCCTTATCCCGTTTCCCTTAACCCCGTTTCCTTATCCCCATTTCCTTGTCCCGTTTCCTTATCCCCATTTCCTTATCCCCATTTCCTTATCCCGTTTCCTTATTCCTTGTTTCCTTATCCCAGCTTCCTTATCCCCGTTTCCTTATCCCCATTTCCTTATCCCCCGTTTCCGTCCGTTTCATTATCCCTTGTTTCCTTATCCCTTGTTTCCTTATCCCCCGTTTCCTTATCCCACGTTTCCTTATCCCACGTTTCCTTAACCGACATTTCCTTATCCCCCCCGTTTGGCATAAACGGATGGCTCGCCATGGATAGGATGTCATTTGATCACAGGTTAACTCACCAGCAGTGCTTGTACTGGTACTCAGTTTAAAGCTGAGTGGGCTGGAGCAAGTAAAGTGCCTTGCTTAATGACACAGTACAGCACACGCAACGAGAGTTGATTGTACAATCTTCAGTTAACTGCATATTTTAGCCACTCTTGCTCTCTGATAATCTGGCATAAATTGTCACCAATGTAAAGCAATTTGTACCATTCATCATGTTGTTATTATAGACAAACCTCTCATCCTGGGCAAGCTTTGTTTTGACAATTATGATGTCACTTAACTATGACGTCACTTGGGAATCCATGCCATCACTTAAATAACTGGTGCAGGAGATTTTGCCCTCTCCATTTGGAATTGGTAGAATTCCTTGGGTTTTCTATAGGGCTGATTCACCACTATCCATCTCTGTGCTTTAGTAGTAGAGTTGATAGCTGTTTCTGGGTAATACATTAGTTAGGAGTTCATGAATTGTGTTTGCAACAAAAATTGCTCCCTCAATCAAGTGATTGTGCAAAATTGGCTGCTGGTATAATTAAAAGAAATATTCCCATGTTTTTAAAGGAATAGTCCCATGTTTTTTTAGGGATATTCTCATGTTTTTCAAAGGACTATTCCCATGTTTTTCCGTAAACTTTCATGTGAAAGAGAAGATTTTTAGAAACAATTTAGTACACAAATCATGTTGATATGTTATTTGTACCAGGAGATATTCAAATTTTAAGGTTCAGAAAAAATGCCAATAAACGATAGGAAAAGGTCAGTATGACATTACAGCAATACATAACCTTTCATCCTTTTTTATTAGTAAAACCTGCTAGAAAAATAAATTAATGAAAGTTAGGTATTTATATACATTGCCAAATATATCCTACTTCAGTAACTTCGGGAAAATTGTTTCTAATATTGTTTCTAAATTTGCTCACATTAATGCTGTTTTGAAGTCCCTTCACTGGTTACCAGTCAAACAAAGAATTGATTATAAAATTATTTTACAAGTTTTCAAGCGCATTAAATGCCTTTCTCCAAATTATTCATGTGAAATGGTAGTTGAAAAACCATCCCGCTATGACTTTCATTTCAAGTCCCTATTTGTTTCCCGTATTAAGCATAAAACCCTTGGCGAAAGGGCCTTTGCTCATAAAGGTCCTTGGTTGTGGAATCCACTCCCAATTGAACTCAAATGTATTGATAATGTATCCCTGATCTCCTTCAAAACTAAGCTTAAAACTTTTTTGTTTAAAAGACTTCAATCTATTGTGCAGCGTGATCCGTTGTCATTTCTGTGTTTCTGGACTAAAAGAAAATCAAATCAAGTGGCTTCAAGCTTCTGATTTCCAAGAATATAAAAATAATTGTGTTTCTGGCATGAAAGAAAAATAGTGGATCGTGAATCTTGCCTGAAAGAATTGGAATTACCAAAGGGACAGAGGTATGCACTCGACAAGGTACTAAAATTCTAGTTCCGTAAATTCTTCAAAACATTTCAAGTTTGAATAAATATAATTGTACTTGAAAATGTTTTACGTTATTTCCATCAGATTAAAAAAAACCCCAAAAGAACCAATACCACAACAGGCATTTTAAACAACCTACTTGTTTACTGTTTAATCTGCATTTACATGTAACATCTAACCTTAAGGTCATCTTAAAAGTATTGCTTTTCTGAGAAACCAAGAAGAAAATGGGCTGGTAGGTAGACAGAAGACAGCATCTTTTTTAAGTCAAATGAAATGTTTCTGTATATTTCACACTTTAAAATTGAGCATTATTTATTTTTTATTGATTTATTTCATTCAATGTTCAGGCCTCCAGCCTATTACATACAAATATAAGTACATTGATTTAACAATTTCTGATCAAAGAAAATATTTAATAATGTTTAAAACATAAACAGACACAAAATACATAAACAAAAACAAGTAAACAAAAACAAATAATCAAAAATAAATGAATTTTCAAAAACAAATGAATAAAAAATAAATGAATATTCAAAAACAAAATTAAAAAACATAAATTAAAAAAATGAAATTAAAATTAAAAAACAAATGAATATTCAAAAACAAATGTATTTAAAAACAATGTTTAAAAACAAATGGATAATGGGATCGTTGAACAATAAAGCACATATGTAAGTAAGCAGGTAAGACAAAATGAAAAATATTATTTGAGTAAGTAGGAATGTTTGTGGGTCTATGTACAGCAAACAAACAGTTCTTTTATGGGTGGCCTTTCTTTTAGTGGTATTGTTGTTTAGGGCATTGTAATTTAAATGGTTAACTTTTTGTTACATTCCTCTTAGGGATATGCATGACCTTTGGAATTGATCCCTTGTTACAGGTACAGTCAGTTGTGTCTGTTGCTCAACTGGCAAACTGACCCTAATAATTTCCTGAACAAATAGGATGGGAATTTCAATTATGTTTGTATTGTGTGTTGATTGTCTTGTTATTTCCCTATTTTTTCTTTTGTTCACATTTGAAAGGCTTATTTAGAATTATGTCATAGAAATGACTGTAGAAGAACTGGAAAAAACCTCACATTTCCATCCATGGTTGCCACTTTCAAAATCAAAAGAAAATTACAAAATAGTATCTATGGTTATGAAAAGTTTGGAATACGGTGTTTCTTCCTACCTGAGTACCTGTACTTTAATAATTAAGAATAATGTGCTTGTGATATATGAATTGGTTCTTAGCAGCTAATCTTTTACAGCTCCCTGTTCTGAGTAAGTCACTGACTCATAACATCCTGGTACTCTAATCTTTGTTATGAATCTTGTTTGAGTAGAAGAACCTCATTAAAAACAGCCCTGGCAGAAGTCATTAAAAGGGAATTATTGATTTCTACATCATGTTGTATGGTTATAAAACTGAGTGTTAATTGGTATTTGTGTTAGGCCTTGTGAAAAGTTACATTTCATTATTGTTGGCTGGAAGTGACACGCTTTTTCAGTAAGGATTTTAATGTCAAGTGTACAATGGTCAGGAAATGATCATACAATATGTTAGTGTTTAACATGGTGTATTGTTCTGTGTATGGCACTGTGGTTCAACACAACTGACTGCTATTTTTGACTTGATTGATGATTTGCGAGGCTGCGAGCAATTACATCCAGATGCTTTCATTATTATCTGTCTTCCCTATGAGGAAACACATGACAGTCATTTATACTCCTCACAGGTGAAATCTCTTCTGGTTGAAAAATTTGCATTTCTGTGAAATAACTTTACACTGTAGTGGGTAGTTGTTGTGTTTTGATAAAGTGATACCCATATTTCATCACAGGCAGTTACTTTTAATCACATTTGGGGCTTTTTTGCATTGATGGGTAAGTGGGACTAGAGGTGCAGACATACAGAAAGCTTCCTCAAATTTTCTTTATAAGGTACAGATGTCATCACATCATGCCTCGTCTCCAATTAAACCAATATTGAGATGTTTGAAAACAAAAATTGTTGCATTGCACAAATGTGTTTAATCTCCTTTCTTATCATCCCTATAGTGAGAACGTACTAAAGAACCATGAGTGTAGAAGCTGCAGCATCTGCAGGTGGTGGAGAGGACACTAAGGGAGACACGAGTGATAGAATAGAAGCAAAAGAAGAAGCAAAACCAGAGGCAGACAGAATTGACGAGGTTTGTATCCAACATTTCATCATAGTGGGTTTTCCAAAAAGTGTGTGTGTAAATATTTGCTTATTTCTTGAGATTTGTTTTTCAGTCTATTTACTTTAGATCATGATGTTGTGTTGTGGGGAAGGGGTGGGGGTGATATTGAAGGGAGTTTGGTTTGGAACACTCGCACACTGAAATATTTGCTTATTTCTTGAGAGATGTAAGATTTTTAGTCCATTTGAGATCATGATGTGATTGATGCTGGTTATACTAATCTTATTGAAGTATGTGTATATTGCATGCTGTTTGATTTGTTGAAACAATGGCATGCAAAGCAGAATTGATAAACTACTTTCAATGCTAAGATAAGTACTCTTGTTTTCTAAAGACATCAAAGCAGTTGGTGATAGCCACATTCAAATCTTTAACAGAAAGTAATTTTTGTGTCAAAAAATATGCAATTGTGACATCACATGTAATACACTGCAAGGATATGTATTTTAAATATGTTTGTGTTTAACATGGTGTACTAATGATTGATAGAGTATACTTAGGAATTACTAGATCACTATGGTGTGTGACAAGAATGTTTGGAAGATTCCCCCAGAGGTGTATTAAAATCAGTTGAAATAGTTTCAAATCATGCTTTCTTTTATTTTCCTTTGAAGGACAATGGGAGCAGAACACAAGAATCTGACCAACTAGTCAGAACGGAACAGCAGGTGGAGGTGTCCCCCAAACCACGCCGGGCCCCACCCAGGGGCAAACTACAGAAAGCCAAAGTCACCATGTTAGATGGAAAAGCAATTGAAATTGAAATTGAGGTAATGGCTGGGCAACTTCTTAATAGATGTAACTATTAATTAAGGAAGAGGTTTACTTGTGTGTATTTGCATTGCAGTCTTGCTAGTTCTGGATTTTGGCAAAGTCTGACATAATCCTTATTTCATATGATAGAATTAAAAATAACAAATCTGCTGACCAAGTTTTATACCTCCTGAAGCAATCTAATACATATATTATAATCATTACAAACTTTAATGCTACTACTAAATAGTGCCATGGAAGCCACCATTTTGTTTTTAAAACATGTAGATTAGGATGTCATCAGGATGTTGGAATGCTTCATATTTCTTTATAATCTACTTTAAGTTTTCTACCTGATAAAAAAAGTTTTTTGTAAGTGTCAAGGAAAGTTTTGTGTTCACATGAAATCATCAAAACATGCTGTTAAAACTTTGTGTCACATCATTTTGCAATGAAAACTTTAATCTCATTTATAAAAAAACCCATTATAATCCTTATAACGATGTTGGGGAAATTATGTCATCATGCACAATATTTCAATACAGAATTGAACAAAATGGCAGCCTCTGTGTGTCAACTTCACACATGAATAACTTGAGATAGGAATAAGATTTTGATTGCTGTTTTTGGCAGTTGGTTAAGACTTTTATCCTCTATCATATGAAATAATGATTGTATCAGAGTTTATGTCTTCTATAAGTGATGGATACTTCGGAAGATTAGTCTAGTCCTGCAAAATGTATTTATTTTATTCCTTGTATTTACGTTCTTGTGTAAGATTAATTTTGAGATACATTGATCACCTGAATAACTGAAGGTATTTCTTAAAAGTGGCTGTGTCTTTACTAATATTTTCAAAAAATTGTTACATAGATGATTTTTCTATGTAACAGTACTTATCCTATATCATAATGCTAGCATCAGTTCGTTCCTTATTATGTTATTACAACAATTTGTAATTTGTTTGAATTATGGTTGGATAATACTAAAGAGAAAACATGGGAGGGCAATACGCCAGTGGCCACATGGTTTTGATTATTTGGCCCATTCTTGGCATTTCTTGTATATACCATAGAAAAGTGCTTTTGAATGAAATAGGGAGTACAGATTTCATTTCAGAGTGCCTAGCAAATTCTGTCAGTGTCGGTATTGTATTATGCTTAGTATTGTGCATTTTTTAATTTTCAGAAAAGAGCAAAAGGCGAGGATATCATAAATAATATTTGTGATAAAATAGATCTCATAGAAAGGGATTATTTTGGACTTGCATACAAAGATTCTCAAGAAGCCAAGGTAAGATTTGCAACCATTTATTGTATTGAACAATTTAAAGGAAAGGTATCGTTCCATAAATAAATTCAAAAGTTATTGCCGCCATGGTGGAAACATCGCTTCAATTTCCTTATTTATTGTGCGAAATCCGATGCTATCGATAACACATGAAGGCTCTTATGTTCGGTCAAACGGATTTGAGATCGATAACATTGCAGATCAATAGGGAAAATTGAAAAACGTAAGTGACGTTACTAGCACGGCGGCATTTACTTTTAAATGTATTTATGGTACGATACCTTTCCTTTAACAGTAAGGTCTCTGGAGGGTTGTGTATGAATTGTGATTGGTCATAATTTGCATTTATTCAATAAGTTATACCTAAACATGACCAATCTAAGTTAAACAGTTTGGTTGAAATTAAAAGCAATTATAATGTTGTTGAAAACATTTTGTGATGTTTGTTAGTTCTTGCCCAAATGATCCATCCTTAACTGATATTTATACACAAGATGTAATTTGAGACAATGGCAAAATAGTTTGTTAAGCCCTTTCTCTTTATTATAACATCTCTCGTAGACTCTTGAAGAGGGGCAATGTAAACCTGATTTAAAGGAGCACCTCATAAATATCAGAAAGTTGTTGGAATTCCAAGTTGTTGGTAGAATCCTTTTGAGGAACTGATTGATGATTATGTAAAGGTTTAGATGTCAACTTTATTGATTTTATTTGATAAAGGATAAATAGGGAAAGAACAATTGATTTTCTTCAAGAGTTTTATGCCTGATTATTATTAGTCAGCAGCAAACTCAGCTGAGATGCTTTTGAGTAGTTTGTTTATTGCTTCTGAGAAAATGTACATAACTTTGTGGAGTATTATTGATATCTTGTTTGACTTAAATTTAGTGAAGCGCAGGTCCCCTTACAGGACATGGTCTGAGCAAGGTTCCTGTTCCCCCTTGTCAGACTGAACTTGGGTGAAGCACAGGTCCCCTTTCTGGGTGTGGTCTGACATAGGTTACAAAGATGGTCATATATTCAAGTCGTCAATGTTTAATTTGAGCAATATATCAAATGGATAATCAAAAATACTAGGCATTGGCTTTTTTATTGATATTTTTATTTCTGTAGAATTGGTTGGACCCTAGCAAAGAAGTAAAGAAGCAAATAGGAGGTATGTATTTGTTTTATTTTGATGATTTTCTGTGTTTGTATTCCATTTGCACTCTTTTTACAATTCAGGTAACACTGTACCTCTCTGTTAGTGTTGGCGAAACAGAATTGGGGGAGGGGGGTAGGCTCCATCCTTCAACAAAAAGATTTAGAGGGATTATAACATGTTTAGCCCCCAAATAAATTTTGTTTTAAGTGTTTCAAATTTAATGCCTCTGCAATTGATTTGATAAAATAAAGCTTCATCTGAAGCTTGCAAAGTGTTGATTTTACCTAATTAGCAACAATCAACGACTCCCCTTTTGCCTAAATTGCCTAAATCCTAACGCTGTAGTTGATGAAAGTGACTACATATGCTGATGCTTGAGTTACCATTGGGAATTATCATTATGTTTGTAATTTTTAAGATGTGTGCAGGTACTTGCGTATGTAAGTGCATCAAATTCTGATACAACGTCAAGTAATTTTAGTTTCTGTCTATGGAGTTATCCAGAGTGTTATCTTTTGAAGAGATTTCTGACGGTAGTGAGATTCCACAGTTTGGTTACATCATTTATATTATTCAGCATATCTTATGCCGGGCGCAATAAATCTATAGATGTGAAGAGGGTGTGCGAAACGGATAATTCAGCACTCATTTGCAGCACTCATCATCAGTACTGACTGAGTTCAGTGTAGTTTGTTTACTTTAACACAAAACATACTTTAAAGGAATATTCCCATGTTTGTAAAAGAATATTCCCATGTTTGTAAAGGAATATTCCCATGTTTGTAAAGGAATATTTTGTAAAGGAATATTCCCATGTTTGTAAAGGATTATTTTTTAAAGTTTTAAAGGAATATTCCCATGTTTTTAAAGAAATATTCCCATGTTTTTAAAGAAATATTCCCATTTTTTTAAAGGATTATTCCCATATATTTAAAAGGAATATTCCCATGTTTTTAAAGGAATATTCCTGTTTTCAAAGGAATATTTCTGTTTTTAAAGAAATTTACCTATGTTTAAAAAGAATATTCCCTATATTTTTTAAAGGAATATTCCCAAAATTTTAGAAACAATTTAGTACAAAAATCAAGTTGATATGTTATTTGTACCAGGAGATTCAAATTTTAAGGAATCACAAAAAATGTCAATAAACGAATAGGAAAAGCTCAGTATGACATCACAGCAACACATTGTCTCACAAAGTTAATGTATTTCATTTAAATCTATCATCCTTTTTATTAGTAAAGCCTGCTAGAAAAATAAATTGATCAAAGTTAGGTATTTAAATACATTGCCAAATATACCCTACTTCAATCATTTTTGGAAAATTTGTTCTAATCAGACAGAAAAACCAATTAAAGTTAAAAGAAATACATAAACCTTTGCAATGAAATTGCCTCTATAACATTATCAAACACGAATTCATCATACTGTACAAAAGCATTAAAATGCAATTAGGAAATCTTTCAAAATCCATATCCCCTGAATGGAATATGATTTAAACCAGATTTTTGTACCAAATTGGCTCTAAGAGTATGCTCGTTTAAATAGAATTTGACAAACAATTAATGGGAATATTCCTTTAAACTTCTCATTCAATATTTTTGTTTGCCTTTTCATGAACATTCTTAACTTCCCATATATTTGAAGTGCTTTTTAGCTCTAATGAATGTTGAATTAGTGACAAATGGTAGTGAGTACTTGGCTTCATTATCATATTTTTGGGGAAGTGACTTTCACAAAGATCATATTGATTCTTACATTGATGTTCCTTTCTGTATTGCAAAATTTTGATGTAATAAGAATTGCTGGTAACAGTTGGTGATTATTGGAAGCAATTTGATGACAAGAATCATTATATTTGATATAAAGCTGATTAAAACAAAGAAAAAGAAGGAATTCTGTAATTAATCATAGACACAGATTCACCTAGAATTAGCATGGATGCATTTCCCAAGGTGCACCTTTTGAAAATATGATTACAGGTCATTATTCAGTCCAGCAGCATGCCTATTAATGGGAACATAAATGTTCTTAAAAATATGAACATTTTGCTTACATGGAAGCTGCCATTTTGTGGTATTTCCCATGATCCGTTGCTAACCTAATGTTAAAGCCTTATGCAATGTATCATATTTCAAATTTGAAATACCTTTGGGAAAAAAGCTTTGCTAGGGGAAGCTTAAAACTCATGAATATGCCTTCATTACTGTCATGGCTAAAAAAATTGCATTCCCATTTGATATGTTCACCACGCTGTTTTCGAAATATTACAAATAATAGACAATTGAGCTAAGCTTTTAGGCGGGAAACGGCCATTTTGAAATTTCAATTATATTTCAACACAATGATTTTTAATATTTCAAGTTCATTAATCAGAAACTATGACATTCCATTGCAACATTTGAACTATATAGCTGCATGACTTCAATATGCACGTGTGTTATAAATGTTTTTATTGATAGGGATGCTTCCGGACAGTTATTTGTCCTTGTAAGTGTACAAAATATCACCTTTAATCTGTTTCCTCTTAATCATTCTTTGTATATATCTTATTGAAGTGTTACCCTTTGATGGATATTTATAATGAAGTTGATGAGAACACTTGCAGGGATTGGTTTTATGTTGAATTGCAGGTTTTGCATTCAGTCCTATGGATGAATAATCATACTCAATGCACACTTTACCAGGGTTGGTGTTAAGTTCATAAGCATCAATAGCTGCAGTCAGAGTCAAGGCTCTGTGGGTACACCATTGAAGAAGTTACATGTTTGGTCTAGTCCACAAATATCAAAGTGTTTGCTGAGTGTTTTGCTATGTTAATACTCAATACTGTTTCATGGAAAAGGGTTACTCAATACTGTTTCATGGAAAAGGGTTATTCAATTCATGGATGAGGGTTACTCAATACTGTTTCATGGATAAGGGTTACTCAATACTGTTTCATGGATAAGGGTTACTCAATACTGTTTCATGGAAAAGGGCTACTCAATTCATGGATGAGGGCTACTTAATACTGTTTCATGGATATGGGTTACTCAATACTGTTTCATGGATAAGGGTTACTCAATTCATGGATAAGGGTTACTCAATTCATGGATAAGGGTTACTTAATACTGTTTCATGGATAATGGTTATTCAATACTGATTCATGGATAAGGGTTACTCAATACTGTTTCATGGATAAGGGTTACTCGATACTGTTTCATGGATACGGGTTACTCAATACTGTTTCATGGATAAGGGTTACTCAATACTGTTTCATGGATAATGGTTACTCAATACTGTTTCATGGATAATGCTTACTCAATTCTGTTTCATGGATAAGGGTTACTCAATACTGTTTCATGGATACGTGTTACTCAATACTGTTTCATGGATACTGGTTACTCAATACTGTTTCATGGATAAGGGTTACTCAATACTGTTTCATGGATAAGGGTTACTCAATACTGTTTCATGGATAAGGGTTACTCAATACTGTTTCATGGATAAGGGTTACTCAATTCATGGATAAGGGTTACTCAATTCATGGATAAGGGTTACTTAATACTGTTTCATGGATAATGGTTATTCAATACTGATTCATGGATAAGGGTTGCTCATTACTGTTTCATGGATAATGGTTACTCATTACTGTTTCATGAATAAGGGTTACTCAATTTTGTTTCATGAATAAGGGGCACTCAATACTGTTTCATGGATACTGGTTACTCAATACTGTTTCATGGTTACTGGTTACTCAACACTGTTTCATGGATACGGGTTACTCAATTCTGTTTCATGGATAAGGGTTACTCAGTACTGTTTCATGGATAATGGTCACTCAATACTGTTTCATGGATAATGCTTACTCAATTCTGTTTCATGGATAAGGGTTATTCAATACTGTTTCATGGATAAGGGTTACTCAATACTGTTTCATGAATAAGGGTTACTCAATTCTGTTTCATGGATAAGGGTTACTCAATACTGTTTTATGGATACGGGTTACTCAATACTGTTTCATGGATAATGGTTACTCAATTCTGTTTCATGGATAAGGTTATTCTAAGGATTTTGGGTTCATTTGATGTTTAAGGGTTGTTTAGATTGAGTTAAATTGTTTTTTGTGTATAAATATGAACCTCTCTGAAATGGTATATTTTGTATCACAGTTCAAAAGCAGCGTTACTGATTGTATGATTTTAAGGCTACACAATACTAAGCCCTTTTTCTGTTTGACAAAGTATGTAATGCAAGTTTCAGTTTGATTCATTCCATTCGGTATTGTGATACACACAACAATCTACTGTACTTGCTGAAGGTTTCACAAGCCTAACCCATGAATATCTTGATGTTTGCTTGTCGATTGAAAGAGAACTTTTGATTGGAATAATAATTGATAGCCTCAAGCCATTCATAAATCCGTTTTCATTACATTTTCTATTTGTACTGTGCCTCTGTATCATTATATAAGGCTAAAACATCTCAGTCACAAATCTGTTCGATATCAAAGCTTACAAATAATGATATGAAAACCCCAGGAGTTATAAACTATTTGCAATTTTCTGTTCAACTCAAATTGATCATTACATGGGGTAAATTTACTGTTATTAGTCTTTCTGCTGTTATTGGAAGCACCCCAGTAACTTTACCTGTGTATTGTATATTGAGTTACATCTGCATTAATTTGGCTCAGTTCCCTTTGTGTAAACATCTTTCAGTCCAGTAGCATTCCCATTAATGGGAACATTAGGAATTGGTTCTAGGCATGCGCCAAACGTTTGTCTCTCTAGGTGAGTCATCCTCTAATCAGTCGTTCTCTTCATCATACTGCACGCAATCAATGAGCGCATTGTTTTGATCTCGTTAATGCTGCAGTGTACACACAATACAATCCGCGGTTTGTATGGTTTAATAGTACGGACAACGAGGTTAGCTAACTCCCCTTATTGTTATACCTTTCACGCTCAGTAGGCCTACAAAGAGATATATCACACAAATTATAGTGAAGTATTACATATACATCTCGGATTTTCCAGGCTAAGCGCCCAGTTATCATACCAACTTTTATGTGAACTTTCAGTGACAAATCGTGTGAGTATGACCGTCCCTGACAGGTTTCACACTGTGTTACTGTATAAAATCCTAAGGAAATGAGTCACAGCGTCAGTACACACTGGACAACTTGCCACAAAATTTCAATTTAACTCGAGTAGGATTCTAGGAAAGACTGGTTTTGAATTAAACACTCAAAGTATTATACAAAATGTATGTATAAATAATTCCCAAAGATGAATCTTTTGAAACAAACAGGCAAACGGATAGAAATGCAAGCACTATCTCAACTGTTCAATGTAAAAACAACGCAAGAACGATGGCGACCGAGATCTAGGCCAGGGCAGTTGCTGTTGTGTCTACGCATATATTCTTATCAGCCTGAAACACGCCTACAACATAGGGGTCAAGTGGGATCACGGTATACTCTTTGCAATAGCTCAAAACGCATGGTGAACCTATGTTATGGGAGTGGAAAAAGCATAGGTATTAGTATTACGCTAATGTTTTGCGCATCCAAAATTTCCCAATGTCTAGGATTTTTCTCCCAGCCGTTTAAAAGTTCCGCACGTGACGTTATAGGTATAGAGGCTGAAAAATGTGTCTGTGTTAATGGCGCTGACCATTGGTCAAATGTTCCCATTAATGGGAACAAATTTGTTCCCATTAATGGGAATGCTACTGGACTGTCTTTGCAGCAGGCCCAATTTAAATGAGGCTTGTCGACAAGAGTTTCTGTATAAAGTATAGTGGAGCAAGGGCTAGTAATCAGCCTCTGTTTATGGTGAGAATAGTATTTTGAGCATATTTTTACAAGTTAAATCTTGATAATATAAATGAGACTCAGGCTCTGCGTAGGATTTTGACATGATTTAAAAAAGACAATTGGTAAAGGAATATATTTTTATGTATTTCCAAAAAAGGAAAATTTATTTTTCGTTTATTTAGAGTGTATTGGTACATGAGTTAGGCATAGCATATTCTTGAAAAGTGCATATTAACACCAGTGTTTACACTAGAGTTTAAAATTGATGTGGGGGGGGTGGTGGTATTTCCCCTTGTGTATTTTTTTTTTTTTGGGGGATTTCTTTTCAAAAACAAACAAAAAAGGCCAAAAATACCACCCAAGAAAAGGCATATTCCCCCTTGTGTATTTTTTTTGAGGGGATGAGGGGGGGGATTTCTTTTCGGAAAAAAACAAAAAAGGCCAAAAATACCACCCAAGAAAAGGCTAAATTTATCTCTTTTTTTTCTCATGCCAATTTGTTGTTTTTCTGCGGGAATTTCCCCCCTTCAATTATTTTTGAGAGGGAATTTGATAATATGTATGGCAAACGTGCACCTTAATGTGAATACTGATTAACACCTTATTTCGGTAATGAGATAAAAAATGTTAGATAATAATTTAGATACAAGACAATTAATTTTCAAAGAAATACATAAACATGGTCTTGGCTCTGCAATTTTGGCATCACACGTACGTACGTACGTAATACACTGCAAGGTCACTTTTCAACACACTGGTGAAATCTTTGAAATATAATAACTCTTTTATTGGAATAAGATACCAACAAGGTTTCTTTACCAAGTGGGTTTCTTTAATAGTCCTCTATTATATATGTGTAAATGAAAATTCAGGGAAATATTCCTGTTAAGTTCATAAGAGATTAAATATAAGGAGAATATTTTCATTTTTCATTGGCCCTGGTCAGAATTTGAGCAGTTTAGGATTGATTATGAGCTCTAACATACAACACATGTCATGTAACTTCAATATAATGTAACAATCCTTTCATATTTCATCAGGGTTGTTATATAAGGTTATGAACATTTTCAAGGTCACCTTATGAAATAATTGTTTACTTAAGGCATTTATTGCTCAAGATCAAATATTTAAAAGAGTACATGAACTTTATTTAATAAAAGAACTGTATTTATTAATGGGACACCAAGGAATGTTGAGTACGTGCAAAAACTGCATACAAAGGATCAATTTAACATTTAAAAAAATACATACTCTCAAATGTATTTCACAGCTGTTTACTATGCTTTCAGCGTTCCATTTCCCTCTGTACGAGGTTTGTTTAGGTACAATCACTGATGAAATATGGGTAATTTGTTGAATATGGATATTTTGTTCTGATTTCTGTTGAATATGGTTTTTATTTACAAAAATGTAAGCAGTTCTTCTTTGTATCATTTGATCTCCAAAGAATTTTATGAGGAAAATTATGGTAAGGTTACTGCTGTATGCAATCTGTTTTTATTAGCTCAGTCTTTAGGCCTACATAGGGGTTATATAGCATGATAATTGTTCTTTAGTAGTGCATTACTATTGATTGTCCTATGGATGATTAATCATACTCAATGCACATTTTACCAGGGTTGGTGTTTAAGGTCATAGTATCAATAGCTGCAGTCAGAGCCAAGGCTCTATGGCTACGCCACCGAAGAAGTGTTAAATGTTTGGTCTAGTTTATAAATATCAATCTTTTGCTATGTCAGTAGTGTTTTGCTATGTCAATACTCAATACTGTTTCATGGAAAAGGGTTACTCAATACTGTTTCATGGATAAGGGTTACTCAATACTGTTTCATGGATAAGGGTTACTCAATACTGTTTCATGGATAATGGTTACTCAATACTGTTTCATGGATAATGCTTACTCAATTCTGTTTCATGGATAAGGGTTACTCAATACTGTTTCATGGATAAGGGTTACTCATTACTGTTTCATGGATAATGGTTACTCAATACTGTTTCATGGAAAATGGTTACTCAATTCATGGATAAGGGTTACTCAATTCTGTTTCATGGATAAGGGTTACTCAATACTGTTTCATGGATAATGGTTACTCAATACTGTTTCATGGAAAATGGTTACTCAATTCATGGATAAGGGTTACTCAATACTGTTTCATTGATAATGGTTACTCAATACTGTTTCATGGATAAGGGTTACTTAATACTCTTTCATGGATAATGGTTACTCAATACTGTTTCATGGATAAGGGTTACTCAATACTGTTTCATGGATGAGTGTTACTCAATACTGTTTCATGGAAAAGGGTTACTCAATTCATGGATAAGGGTTGCTCAATTCATGGCTAAGGGTTACTCAATACTGTTTCATGGATAAGGTTTACTCAATACTGTTTCATGGATAAGGGTTACTCAATACTGTTTCATGGATATGGGTTACTCAATACTGTTTCATGGATAAGGGTTACTCATACTGTTTCATGGATACTGGTTACTCAATACTGTTTCATGGATACTGGTTACTCAATACTGTTTCATGGATAAGTGTTACTCAATACTGTTTCATGGATAATGCTTACTCGATACTGTTTCATGGATACGGGTTACTCGATACTGTTTTATGGATAAAGGTTACTCAATACTGTTTCATGGATAAGGGTTACTCAATACTGTTTCATGGATATGGGTTACTCAATACTGTTTCATGGATAATGGTTACTCAATTCTGTTTCATGGATAAGGGTTACTGGATACTGTTTTATGGATACGGGTTACTCAATACTGTTTCATGGATAATGGTTACTCAATTCTGTTTCATGGATAAGGTTATTCTAAGGATTTTGGGTTCATTTGATGTTTAGGGGTTGTTTAAATTGAGTTAAATTGTTTTTTTGTGTATAAATATGAACCTCTCTGAAATGGTATACTTTGTATCACAGTTCAAAAGCAGTGTTACAGATTGTATAAATCTAACCATTAAAAGTTCAAAACCTGACTGCAATATTTTGGAACTTTTTATTCAAGCTCGATTTTCAAACATTTCCTTTTGTTTTCTGTATTACAAGTTTCTTTTATATGAATGCTAAGACAATGAACTTTACAATTAAAGAGTCAAAATTACGGAAATATAATTATAAATATGATAATTCTGCAATTTTTCAGCAAATATTTAGCATTTTTTCAACTTTTTTAGCTTGTAATTTTTTGCTTGTGAATAATGAAAATGGAGGATATTTTAAAGATGTATAAGTAAAATTTGACATTCTCTTTCCATTATATACCACTAATCTTTTTTTAATGCAAAACAGGTAAAATAATGAAAATAAACAAAGAAATTATCTCCGTAATTATGCCCTAAAAACAAACCCTATAACTCAACACAGCATCGAACCTGTGACCTTCCACTCAAACGCATACTTTCTGACCACTGAGCTGTGTAACAGACTGAAATCAGTATGTTTGTTTATATTATGATTTTGAGCATGATTGTGACATTAAGCTCAGATGGGATAGCGTAATTTATATCAACCTAAAGATTGTGCAGTTGTATTCCATTCAGGACCTGCGATTTTGTGAAAAAAATGGTCTAAAAAAAGGCTGAAAATCATGGAACTTCATTGAAGTGTACACTATGGATACACTTGTTTTGGGGCAAAGGGAAGGTCCTGAAGTATAATTAGTAAGTGTTTGAATAATAAGAAAAAAGATTTTTGACAATTTTTTTTTGAAATTTTTGTTTTTAACTGTTTTTAAAGCGAGTTTACTAAAAAATTCTCAATATAACCTTCATCAAATAAAATTAAATGTTAGTTAATTGATAAACTAGAATAGCTCTTTCAAATTATACCATGATTAGGTCAGATTTTATTATTTAAAAAAGCACTTCTAAAAATCGACAATAGTATTGTCTATCTGGCATTAAATTGTTAAGGCTACAATACTAAGCCCTTTTTCTGTTTGACAAAATATGTACTGCAAGTTTCAGTTTGATTCATTCCATTCGGTATTGTGATACACACAACAATCTATTGTACTTGCTGAAGGTTTCACAAGCCTAACCCATGAATATCTTGATGTTTGCTTGTCGATTGAAAGAGAACTTTTGATTGGAATAATAATTGATAGCCTCAAGCCATTCATAAATCCGTTTTCATTACATTTTCTATTTGTACTGTGCCTATGTATCATTATATAAGGCTAAAACTTCTCGGTCACAAATCTGTTCGATATCAAAGCTTACAAATAATGAAATGAAAACCCCAGGAGTTATAAACTATTTGCAATTTTCTGTTCAACTCAAATTGATCATTACATGGGGTAAATTTACTGTTATTAGGCTTTCTGCCGTTATTCATACACGAATCACCCCAGTAATATTATCTGTGTATTGTATATCATGTTGCATCTGCATTAATTTGTTCAGTTCCTCTTTGCCGCAGGCCCAATTTAAATGAGGTTTGCCGACAAGAGTTTCTGTATAAAGTATAGTGCAGCAAAGGCTAGTAATCAGCCTCTGTTTATGGTGGAAATAGTATTTTCAGCATATTTTACAACTTTGAGATCTGATAAATTTAAATGAGATTTGGGCTCTCTGTAGTATTCTGACATGAGGCTCTTTGTAGTATTCTGACATGATTTAAAAAGACTATCGTTAAAGGGATTAAAACTTTATGTATTTCCAAAATTGAAAAATTAATTTTTTCTTTTTTTAGAGTGTATTGGTACATGAGTTAGGCAAAGTATGTTCTTGAAAAGTGCATATCAACACCAGTGTTTACACTATAGTTCAAAATTAGGGAGGGGGGGATTACCCTTGTGTACATTTTTTAAACCCCCCACCCAAAAAAAAGCCGTAAATGCCAAATTTGGCTTGTTCTTTTTTCTTCGACTAATTGTTTTTTGTCTGCGGGAATTTTCCCCACCCCTTCAATTATTTTTGATGGGGAATTTGATAATATTAAACACTGTTTTTTTTTTTTTGATAACTTTTTCAGCCTTACTGGTAATTTGAGGAGGAGGGGGGGGTTGAACGTTCAAATGAATGACCGTTTAAACATTTAGACAATTAAATAAAAATGCACAGCCCGAATGTCATTGGTGTGTGTAGGGATGTGCATTTTTGTTTGATTCAGCAAACGATAAAGGATCAATTATTTTGATTGTTTATCGTGTATATGATCACACGCTGAAAATACAATAACAAATTTAGGACATTTTTGCGGAACTGGTTGTATTCCTACAATAACCACAATGTAACCATTCGCCGTCTGTAAATTGTCCCAACAAGCAGGAACTCACCCCAAAGGTTAGTTAATTTTACATTCTGCGCATCTTGCAAACCTCTCATTTGGATGGTTTGCATCTGCGCATCTTGCAAACCTCTCATTTGGATGGTTTGCATCTGCGCATCTTGCAAACCTTTCATTTGGATGGTTTGCATCTGCGCAGAATGCAAACCTCTCTTTTGGATGGTTTACATCTGCGCAGAATGCAAACCTCATTTGGATGGTTTGCATCTGCGCAGAATGCAAACCTCTCTTTTGGATGGTTTGCATCTGCAAACCTCTCATTTGGATGGTTTGCATCTGCGCAGATTGCAAACCTCTCATTTGGATGGTTTGCATCTGCAGAATGCAAACCTCTCATTTATGATTTGCATCTTTTTGGATGGTTTGCATCTGCGCAGAATGCAAATCTCTCATTTGGATGGTTTGCATGGTTTCATTTGGATGGTTTACATCTGCGCAGAATGCAAACCTCTCATTTGGATGGTTTGCATCTGCGCAGAAATGCAAACCTCTCATTTGGATGGTTTGCATCTTGCAAACCTCTCATTTGGATGGTTTTGCATCCGTTTCATTTGGATGGTTTACATCTGCGCAGAATGCAAACCTCTCATTTGGATGGTTTGCATCTGCGCAAATGCCCTCTCATTTGGATGGTTTGCATCTGCGCAGAATGCAAACCTCTCATTTAGATGGTTTGCATCTGTGCAGAATGCAAACCTCTCATTTAGATGGTTTGCATCTGCGCAGAATGCAAACCTCTCATTTGGATGGTTTGCATCTGCGCAGAATGCAAACCTCTCATTTGGATGGTTTGCATCTGCGCAGAATGCAAACCTCTCATTTGGATGGTTTGCATCTGCGCAGAATGCAAACCTCATTTTAGATGGTTTGCATCTGCGCAGAATGCAAACCTTTCATTTGGATGGTTTGCATCTGCGCAAATGCAAACCTCTCATTTGGATGGTTTACATCTGCGCAGAATGCAAACCTCATTTGGATGGTTTGCATCTGCGCAGAATGCAAACCTCTCATTTGGATGGTTTGCATCTGCTCAGAATGCAAACCTCTCATTTGGATGGTTTGCATCTGCGCAGAATGCAAACCTCTCATTTAGATGGTTTGCATCTGCGCAGAATGCAAACCTCTCATTTTGATTTTGCATGGTTTACATCTCATTCAGATGGTTTGCATCTGCGCAGAATGCAAACCTTTTATTTGATGGTTTACATTTGCAAACCTCTCATTTGAATGCAAACCTTGCAAACCTCTCATTTTGGATGGTTTGCAAACCTCTCATTTTGATGGTTTGCATCTGCGCAGAATGCAAAATTGCGTGACCTTTGCAAAGATTTGGGGATGTCCGGTTTATTGGGACAATTTGCAGATGGCGAATTGCGATCACCAGCCAAATAATAAGTAAAGAATGTCACAAAACTTGAGTAGGGGCCTATATTAAATCTTCAAATTACCTGTAAGGCTGAAAAAAAGTTGTCAAAAATAATGATCCATTGTTTGAACATGCTTTAAACAGATGCAGAAATAAAATATATGTTAATAAATTGTTGTATCTTGCATGCATTTTGAGATGTTTTACAACACTTATGACTGCCATACAAGTTTCAAAATTAAAAAATGTGCCACCAGACACTGTAGCACACTGTATAAAAAAATGTATCAACTTAGTGTCATTCCCAACTGTACTGTATTTGATCACCCTCTTGAAAATATAGCTCTGTTCTTTGCGAACCACACTAAAAACTCGGCATCTGTAAAACATATTTGTTCGTTTATTTCTCAAACTTTGTTCTTTTTTACACAATTTATTTGACTCATCAGGTAATAATCTTTGCATTTATTTGTAGTGAAAAAACAATCAATGCTTTTTCATCCGTGTATTTCTGGGTCCATTTTACAGCTTGTAAAACAGGTGTTATGCCCAACAATTGGGGCTAAGCCTCTACGTCAAGCTTAAGTAGCATAAAATTTGATGAATCAAAGTGAAAGATTAGTGGGAATTTAACACCCGCATTAAAAAGGAATTAATCTTTTGTTGATGGAAACTCAAAAGTATTGTTGGAAAACTGAAGGGAACTTTCCGGGTGATTTTCTGTGTAAACAATGCATTAATTTTCTAAATGGTAAATGATGCTTTCGATTGTGTAGATGATAATTGGTAAACGGTCACATCCCTAATATTAAGTGACATTGCAAGAAAATTTTCCAAGTGGCTTTTAGGTAAATTATAAGAGCAGTGTAAAGTGGTTTGTCTATTTTCTATTTTTAGTCATTGTCAGTAAATGCATTTTTGACTCTTGAAAGAATTTGTTAGTACCTAGATTTACCCTAGAAATTTAAAGTAATACTTGTGAGAAAGGCTTAGTTGAGAGGGTAGAAGTTGAAGCAGAAATACATTTTCAGATATGATCTGTTGGGATACTTGCAAAGTCTGTTGATAACATCTGACTTTTTTTTGCAAAATCTCATAATTTTATCCAGTTGGTCTTCATTTTGGCTTAAACTTTTGTTGTTTTCACTTGATGACATAAAGCAGTTCACAATTGAATAATAACACCTAGAGAAGAGGTTTTTCAAGTACTACTGAAGTATTTTGTGCCCTATGTGAAGGTTATGCTTCTGTCACTGTTCATGTTGAAAAATTGTGTGTAAAACATGTCTCATGCCATTGCAAGGATTTATTTTGTTTTTTTCGGTTTAAGCATGAGGCTATGGCTCTGGTTTAAGTAGCTTACAGTGATACTACATTTAAAAGATCTACAAATATTTTACTAAGTCTACAAAGCACTTGCATTGATTTAATGATTGCTCCTTTTTATATGAATATGGACCCTTTAATAATGTTGACCTTTAAACTACCCCGCATGTGATGTTACAGCCTCAGATTTCTCAAAGTCTTTAAATATTTTAAAGAAAGTTTAATTTTATTCACTATTTAGATTATTTTGCCTCAAACTTTCTTCAGGTGGTACATTATAAATACTCCTCTTACATTCAGTTTTACTGCCTTTTTGACATATCCCATGGTTTTTAAGTTGCAAAATTGCAGGAACAAATATGATAGAATACATAGAATATGAGGCTATGACATCACAACTAGTCTGATTTCAGTCTGTTTCTACACAAATTATACCAAAATTTAAACTTAAATATCTCCTTAACGGAATAAGATTTTTGAATGCTTTCTGCACTTTTTTTTTCTTCTTCTGAAGTCCTTTTTCATATAAGATAAACATGCTTGACCACTGAACTAATCCTTTAAAGAAAAAAAACAATTTTCATCAATTCTGAAATTGTTTCGAGCCATTTCCCTGCATATGGTTTGACATTTCCCTTGTGACATTAGTTTCGTGGACGTACACTTAGTATAATTGTTGGTTGTTAGTTCTTGGAATTCTTTTGTGTTACTTCTATTGAAATTTTGTTCATCCTGTGTCAAACAACTTCAACCATAAAACTTATTGCACTAGAGAGATAATGAAATTTGCGAGTTTTTCATACGTGACAAGCATGGTGGTAGACTTTGGTTATTAGTAGATAGAATAATTGTTGGTATACGTGTCATTGACCTCTTTGTGTTTATTTGTTTTGTTGTTGCTAACACCCACAGTTATCTAGTGTGCACTTCTAAAAACTCAACAAGGATGTAAAAAGTAAAAACTGCAATGACAGGAGGAAAACATCCATTCTTAGTGCTGTGTGATACACGGAATAAAAAAACTTTTAAAAATTTGGCAGTGAGGTTCTTGCACCCAGTCACAGTTATTTTCCATATATCCCTTAACACTTATTTGGGTCAACTACTGTTGTTCTCATGCCTGCTGGGAGAGTATCTGCCAGAATTTGATGAACAATATTATCTGGCCTCCTGGGTCTTCACTGGGTCAAATAGATCAGTATGTTTTGACCATGACCTACTCTCAACTTGGGTCCCTATGGTATGCCAATGTTTGTTTTTGATCTTTTGCAATATTTGTCATAATATTTCTTCTATCAACAAGATTTTTGCGAAAAAACAAACATTGACAACATGAATAAACAATATTATGAATAGGGACATGCCTTATTGGTAAATTCATGTCTGGGTATTTGTTTTCATGTGAGGAAACATGTAAGGAAGGAAAATTAATATAAGCATGGAGATGCTATCCCAAATAGTATCTCCATGATATGAGGAAGGTGGACAGGTTGTAAGAATTAGATGTATGAAATATGCAGAGAAATATGAAAGGATTGTTCATATGACATTGTATTGAAGATATGTGACATGTGTTGTATGTTAGAGCTCATAATCATCAATCCTAAGTCTTGACATATACTGTAGGGTATCTTACACTTGACTTTTTATCCGACTTTTAGTTCTTGTATTTCTCTCAACCTCCCCGCTGTTTTTTTTCCTTCCTACCTTCCTCTAGAATGATCTAACCTCTCAGGCACAATTTGACCCGCGTTGCCGTGGTGCCGTTAAGCCCTCATCAAACAAACAAACAAACAAACAAACTTACACTACAGTTATATTTAATCTAAAGCCATATGTACTTTTTTTTTGTCTCTTTTGTAGATACTGTAGCATACTAGATGTATAAGACCTTTTAGGTTTAGTTTATCTAAGAAATTATATTCTTATTAATAATTGAAGCAACTTTAAAAAAAACAGATATTAACAAGCTTTCATCAAATTGATGATGTTGAACCTCATGAGCTTGAAAAGGTATTTTGAGATATTGCAAGTTTTCAGCAGGATTGTTATGTAGGGTCCTGAAGATTTTCAAGGTCACCCTATGAAATAATCGTTTACTTTAGGTATCTATTGCTCAAGATTAAATCTTAAAAGAGTACATGAACTTTATTTTATAAAAGAACTATTCATTAATGGGACATTAAGGAATGTTGAGTATGTGCAAAAACTGCATACAAAGGATCAATTTAACATTTAAAAAATACATACTCTCAAATGTATTTCACAGCTGTTTACTATGCTTTCAGCTTTCAGCGTACCATTTCCCTCTGTACGAGGTTTGTGTAGGTACAATCACTGATGAAATATGAGTAATTTGTTGAATATGGATATTTTGTTCTCATTTCTGTTGAATATGGATTTCATTTACAAAAAATATAAACATTTCTTCTTTGTATCATTTAATCTCCAAGAATTTTATGAGGAAGATTATGGTAAGGTTACTGCTGTATGCAATCTGTTTTTATTAGCTCAGTCTTTAGGCCTACATAGGGGTTATATAGCATGATAATTGTTCTTTAGTAGCGCATTACTATAGATTTTCTTAGTACATTACAGTAAATGGTTCCATTTGCCAAACTGAAGATTTGAAGGAAAATTTCCAGAATTCTTCTGCAGTAATTGAGTTTATTTCCTTTTTCTTCAATACAAATTTATTGGATATAACCTCTGATTAGGATTTTCTCCACCCACGCATTCCAACCAGAAACCTTATTTTATTGTTGCATAAACAACATAATTTCATGGTATGTGTAAGTTCGCTTGTCTTTTGAGGATTTTTACTTCCAAAGTTGCTACAGATAAAATGCGGTCTTTTCATGATGGGTGTATTTTGTTCCTTCCATGACTTAAAGATCTATGGACTTTATAGATTTGAGTAGCTTATAAGAAATGACTTTTTGGTAGAACAGTCTTTAAATTTAAGTTTACCTGAGTTATCATTGGTCAAAGTTTGAAGAATTTTCATATATGTAAAATTTGTGACGAGGGCAGACAGCTCAAAATCTTTTCTAAATTCTGCCACTGAAAATGATGAGACAGCCAATTCCTGCTAGAGACTTCTTTGGGCTATGGTAAAGACTCAAAAACTTTGGTCAGAATTTTCACAATGCCTTCAAGAATTATGATTGTTAAAATCAAAAGAATTTGCATAAGGAAATACCAAGGTCACCCAGTCATACATCACAAGTAAAATTAAAATTTGCATATTGATGCTTGAAAAGTGGTAAAACAGTCCATTTTGAGTAATTTTGATGGAAATTCTTTGCTACATGTATACATACAGTACATGAGTGATTTTCAATTTGTTTTTCAATTTAGCTAATGTTCTACACATCTAGACCTTTGAATTATCTTTAAAAGGCATTTTAATATCCTTCACAATGTATTCCATGTTTGACAACAGACCCTCTCTGCAAATGTAGGAGACTTGATGTTATATCTCAAATTCAAAGCCAATATTGATTCTGAGGGTTCATGACTTGTAGTATGACTTTGCCATGATAAGGGGTAGCATTATTTACAGTTGTTTCAACATTGTTTAATAAAACCTGTGGTTTATCACTGCAGTCTTCCTGGGAATTGTCTGACATTGGCATTAAACTTTCATTTTAGGTGGATAATATCCGACATGAAGTATTTCAAGAATTTGATGTTGGATTCTGTCTGATTCTCCTACCCATTGAAAAAGAACTTATTTAGGTTTTTGAGGTTTAGATGAAAGTTATTTTAAACTTACAGTGCTTGCAATTGAGGTGGTTTAGTAGTTAGGAATGATTGGTGTGGTAGTAAAAAGTTCCGACCAGAAAAGTAGAGTAGAACTTGAAATGCTGATTTAAATGTGTTGTGTTCTGTCAGCTGTATTTTAAAATGTACATACAGTACTGTATGCATTGTGATTGTATGCAAGTTTCAAAACTGCATTGATCTTTATTCTTCTAAGAAAGTCATTTAGAAACTTAAAGTTTATATAACAATTATTTCCCAACTCCAAATGGGCTTATTACATGATACCATTTAAGATTTTATGAAGAAAAATTCCACATATCCTCCACTTTTTTTTCATTTCTTAAGATGGCAAGAACGTGATAAAGAAATTTTTCATCGCATTGTTGTCAAGCATTTGCAGGCTTTACAGGCTAGGCTCTGGCTCTCTTGGTGATTTTTCCACCTTTCTAAAATTTGTTCTTAATTTGTACAAACAGAAAGCCAAAGCTAATCTTCCCTTCTAACCGGCCTCAAATGATTGTTGATTTTCACTCTGGCAAGATTGAAAACCTTGCCAGTGAATGTAAATACAGAAAGAATTTTCCATGCATCAGATATTCCCATGCAACCCCAAGGCTCAAAATGAGGAAAATTTCGTCCAGTATGCAGGAAATTGCTCTCAGACAGAATTCGAAGGGTACAATATATACTTTGAATTAATCGCTCTTCATCTGCTAGACCTTTAAAAGGCTCTACTTTGAATATTTTCTTTTATCTATGACTAGTCAGTGTGTAAATTGGTATTTTATTCCAGTTTGAAGTCTTATTCTTCTTATGCTGATGTTGCTTTTATCTGATTTTGGCACTCTTGTACAATTATAATTTAAAGCACATGTTGTAATGCTCAGTTTTCATTACATTTTTGTGGTCCCAACTTTTATCTAAAAAAATGTCAGAACAGCTGTTCTCTTGCAAAGTTTTGTTGTCTGAGGATATAAAATTTTTTTTTTTTTTTACAGTTTAATAAATGCTCATTGTGTTATCACACATTTGCAGTTTAAGTGTCCAGAATCAGGCTTGAAAGTTTAGTTAAGTATTTTGTGATTGTTATTTTTTGTTCTTTCCTTGGTTTTGAGATCTTAAGAGTAGCTTTGTTTCTTCCACTTGCTCACATAGATTTTCAGGAGGTAAACTACAAAAAGACTTGATTAGATATGTTGATTAGATTTACAGGATGCGTTTTAAATGTTTAAAACACCCATAGCATGTAATAAAACCATACAAAAGCCTTTTTGTCAGTCTCTCTTCAGCTGTTGATTTGTTACTTGGTTTTCAAATTAGTTTCAGGCTTAAAAGTTTAGAAACCCTTGGGACTTTAGAACCTCATTTGCCTTGGCCGTGTTCTCACTTATATCTGGATCATGATCCCCTGACCATAAACCAGCTCTATCATGACAATGACATTTATTCTCACTTGAGTGCGAGCTCGGGGTCAGAACCAGTGCAGACGATCTGATCGTGGGCATATGTGAACTGTTTGTCAAAAGAGTGGGTCATTGAAAAACACACAAACTTAACCGAGCAAGCTAACTATTCACGTGATATAAACAAGCTATAACAGGATATGATATTGTGTAACCAACTTGATAGTAGGTCACTGATCTGCAGTCACACTTGTTTTTTTGTTAACCTCATCGGTAGATCTGATGGCCTGCTCGGGATCATGATCCTATACTTGACTATGATCAAGTCACTGTGATCAGATCTGGTAAGCAATCTCACCGTAGGAAACTAGAATTATAGCACTCTATAGAACACATACCTTCACCCTGTTCATTCCCCACCAGAATACAATCTACCTCAGAAACCCTTGACCCACCAAGTTATAACCCTAAACAATCTCTTTCTCACTGTTGATCTGTATTGCCATTTACATTTTAAACACTTAAAAAAAAAAAACACAGGCTCCAAATACAACAAACTCAGTAGACACTTCCATGACTACTCCTTCGAAGGTCTTCACTGATGGCTCAACACAGGAAGGCTCCTTTGCAGCTGCTGCCATCTGTCCCGGCCTCACCCTTTCTTCAAGGTTACCTGATGGAGCCTCCATCTACTCTGCTGAAGCAAAGGCTATCCTAGCTCTAAGCTTCGAAGAACTCTTTTCGCCCCCGCTTCATCATCTTCTCTGACTCAAAATCAGTTCTTACAGGCATCCTCAACATGCTTTGGTCTAATCCACTAATCTTACAAATCCTAAACAAACTTCACGCTCCCTCTTCAAGGAAGAAAAATCCACTTTTTCAGGATCCCCAGCCACGTCGGCATCCCTGGCAATGAGGGAGCCGACAGAGCTGCCAAAACACTTTGTCGAACCACATTTCACCTATCCCTATTCTGCACTCTGACTTCTGCTTCACCATTTCCAGCTACCTAAGGAAGACCTGGCAAGACTTTTGGAACCTTGAGATCAATAACAAACCTCACACTATCAATCCTAAAGTTGGGACCAACCCTTCTCTGCACAGTCGCAATCGTAGGGAGGACGTTGTTGTCACCTGCATCCGCCTTGGTCACTCCTTTTTCACCCGCTCCTACCTCCTTTTTGGCTCTCCTACACCTCTCGGCCCTACTTGCAACACTGATCTCTTGATCAAGCATATCGTCTTTACCTGTCCCTTATACCTGAACTCCAGATCTCTCCTCTCCTCTATTTCCATTTCTGATCTTTTCAAGAACAATCCCTCCTCCAACATCATTGCCTTCCTCCACAATAGCTGTCTTCCTCCACAATAGAAACTAATTCCACCTGATCTAATCCTTACCCACACACTCCACTTTTCTATTCTACCATCTTATCCTTCCTCCCTTTTCCTAATTTCTCTATTCGTTCCTTATTATTCATACCGTCCTAACTGTTGGACCACTTTTTTAACACCCTCTTGGCACATTTGACTCACTGTCGCGGTGCTGTTAAACATCAACAAACAAACTAAACACTTGAGGATCATCATTTGTGATCATTGTTTTTAGTTTAATTCAAGCTAGGCATTCATTGATTCACATTCCATCATTTTCATTCATGGCAGAAACCACTTGTTTTATTTCTTTGACACCAGAGACCACTTCACTTGATTTTCTTTGAGTAGAGAAAATTAATTGTATGGCTGTTCATGGCATGACTTCATTGTTTAAGCACATTCAATTGGAAAGTTTCAACTAAATCTTGATCAATCTTGCCCTAAAACATCCCCACCCCTCCATTTCTACTCTCACACCCTGTTCCAATAATTCCCAAATTTTAATCACTTCTTCCTTAAGCAGTAACAAAACCACACACCTAATTTAATCAAAATCCAATCATCAGTTATTGAGCTATCTTGATGACAAACAGAGGTAAAAACACAAACTCTGTTGAACTTCGTTCGTTGGCAGAGGTAATTAGCGGATCTGATCGCCTTTGTTGGGTCTTATCTCGAGCTCGAACACCAGTGAGAACACGCTCTTATACAGTGCATGGATTGTACTACATGGGTACCAACTTGTTGTTCTATTTATTACTGTTGTTTCAGTTTATTAGTTTCAGACCTGAAACTCATGGGACATGGGAACCTCATTCACTTAGGTGAGATACATGGATTCTACTACGGGTATAGGAATGACATTTCTTAAAAAGGCAGTCTTTTCTCTTACCTTGCAGAACTTCTATGCCTCGTTTCTTTTTTCTACTGTATGTAGATATAGTACCCCTTAGTTATGAACTTGAGCATGAAAAAACAACCATAATTTGATAACAGGATGGATTTTTTTGTGGGAGGGGGGGTGTTAAACATTTTTGAGTGCTTCTGTTTTTTCAATTGGCATACCTTTACTTCAGGTATGTCTGGAGTTTTATTTGGAGGGAGATTAATTTCCCTCATGTTTTGAACCCACATTTGTAACATACAGAAGATGTTGAGCTTTGGCACAGTTTCCACAGGGAGATAACTGTTGTGAATGTTCTGTGACAGGTGCTGCTTCCAAGCAGGTTTCAATTTCCATCTTGTTTTCTTTAGAGCTATGGTTGAGACTTTGAAGTACACTAGTATTTGTAGCGTGGGTTGATGGCCATATCCTATGAAAATGGTCGCAGACCTCATCAACTGTTCTCGAGATGAAAGAAATATTGTGTTCTCTACCGTTTTTGTTGATGGCCAAAAATTTCAAGTTGTGATTGTTTGTATGAAAAAAAAGGGGATTGCATAGGTTATCTAATGTGTCCGTTTCATGGTAAGTGGTACATAAGGCCTCTACACAATGTCCTGCAGGCTGTGGCAATCTTCATTTCACTCCAGGTTCTTCACATGGGATCATGGGTCTTAGATCAAAGTGAAAAAAATCATAAAGTCAGTTGCAGAAACAAAACCCTCCGCTAAGATGTTTTATGACCTGTCTTTTAATGTATCATATTAGTTATATAGTGGTTAGGGAAACTGTACCATGTAGTCAAATGTTACTGCAAATAAAAACATTAATGTGATACCTGTAATTGTAAGATACCCTACACATATTACACCTGTACCAGCCTGAATCATGGATTTGAGCTTATTCCTGTAATAATACTTAAGCATAAATCAACTGATTTCAACGTTTTGTAAGTTGTAAATACATCATTTGATGACCCCAGTACACACACTTTCTAGGTGATGTCATAGAAACAGAAATATCTGTTAGTTTGAACAGATGGAAGAATTATTATGCCTTCCATGTGTGGAAGGTCGCTGTCAATCATACTCTAGCTTATAGTGTATCCTTTGACTGCACATTGACTCACCAGAAGTATCTGATTATTTTTAAAACACCTTATTTCGGGGGATGCTTTAATCACTTCTAAATTGATCATAATTTACTTTGTATCAACTCATTAACCTTTCTCTGTCTTGTTGCAATGTTGTATGTAACCAAATATCAATTAACACTTTTAAGAATTAGCATAGCATAGCAAGGTTTAACGTCCCGAAAGCATCCAGTGTTGGACATTATATCAAGACAGCCACGGCTTTTGATAACCAGTTGTGAACTTACTGATTGCAGACCCACCGGGACACGAATCCGGGACGTGTGGGTGAGAGGACAAAGCACTAACCACTACACCACGGAGGTCTGTCAACTTTCCAGATAACTAATACAAACCTAAACACTTTAAATGCATTAAGAATATTATGCAGTGTGAAAACTGTAAATACCACACACAAATAAACCTAAAATATTCACAAATTTTTGAAGTGACCAGGAAAATTCATTAAAAATTCATATCAGTTGCAAGTATAGCACAATTATTGCATAGTGATTCAGAGGTGTTTTTGTCATGACTTACCTGGCTCTTTCATGTATTGATTTTGAACTAGCCGCATAGTTCATAGAATAGAATATGTGAGACAAAATATTAAACTGTACAAAAAAAGATCTGATACTATGTTTGTGTTATGTCCATGATTCATGAAAAAAAATTCTTCAAAAGTTTAAAACTTTTTTTTCTCAAAGAGTTATCCATCTGATAAAATTGAAAAAAATAAAAAACTACTTTATGAATATGTTTTAAGTATTTCTTATTAAAAATTTAGGAGATATTTTATTTAAATTTGAATGCATACATCCCTTTAATTTCATCAATCAAGCCTTGGGGATTCATGACTTGGGTTATTTCTTGGTTATGTTGAGATTTTGTTATCCAAACAACAAACTTCCAGGATTTCTGGACTATTTTTGTTAAACCTTGACCCCCCCCTAGGTGTTTGATTACAATAAGGTATGTGATTTGTCCCCTTTTAAGGTCATGTGAAGGTGAAGTGTATTGTCTGTACAATGCACTGTTGGCATTTGTGAAAGAATGGATAACAGGGTTAATATACATGGTAAAATATGTTCTGCCAGGTAGCTGCCTGTTGCCAGGGAGTTACTGGTACTAAAAAAACATGGAATTTTGTTACTGTTTGATTTTGGACGGTCTGAAGTCACTTTCCTAGTCAGAAGTAAAAGGTTACTGCAAGTGACCGAAGTTCAAGTAGTTTTCAAGTTTATTTTGATTTAAGAAACAGCAATTTCGAGGGTAGAGATATGTTTAGTTTTCTGCCATCCTACCTGTAATAAATTCAAATTATATTAACTTTGAATGTTTGCAGGACTAGTTAAAAGTTCAACATAAAAACTAGTTGGAGGGCATCAAATTTTGTGAATAAGATAGCATTTGGAATAATTTCAAGACTTGTTAACCGACTAGTTCAAATGTTCCTACCACTCCTCTTTTTAATATGTAAGGAATTTAAGGGCACTGGTTAGTAAACCAATGATTAAGGAGTTGATTATATGCGAAAGGTATTGGGTTCGACTCCTGTTACGAGTGCTGCATTGTTTCCTTGAGTAAGGCACTTTACTCTACTTTGCTCTTGGCCACTCAGCTGTAAAATGATTACCAGCGTTGGTGGGAAGTTAACCTGCAATGGACTGGCGTCCTGTCCAGGGGGAATCATTTGCTCTCATCTGCTTGCGCCATGGAAACGGGATAAGCACCGGCCCTATGGGCCTAACAGCTCGGAAGGATTTAAGTGGTTAGTAAACAGTTCCGTCATAGTTGAAATTTTCAATCCATCTCTCCCTTTTTTGTTTAGAGAAACAAATTAATAGATTTTAGTTCGTTTACATCAATTTCTTTTATTTGATTCATTCATGTGTGATTGATTGTGCATACCATAATGATGATTTAGTGTGCTTACCATAATGATGATTTAGTGTGCTCACTATAAGGATGATTTAGTGCTTTTATCAGAAATATACACTTTTTAACCACAATGAAGAATTTTTTTTTTCTTTTTTTTCTTGGAAGATGGTGATAAAAGGTTCAATATTCCATTCAGGAGTTTGTTACTTTGCTTCATTTCTCTTGTGGAATCTTGTACAGTAGTTTATGGTGATATGGTTAGGTTATTGATTAATTAAACATGTGCCGCCCATGCCACTTTTTCTAACACATCAACCTTAGTTGAAACAGGAACACAACAGGTAGGGGTGTGGTCAGCCCATGTTCCATAGTCCATGTGACAGTATGACTGCACTGTTGACTTCCCAAACCCCTCATCTTTGAGATAGTCATTCATTTGCACTTGGAAGTAGAAGAAATCCTGGAACAGTATTTCCCAGAGCATAAGAAAGATTCATTGTATAGTAAGCATTGTAGGTTGTTGAATACAAGATATGAGAAAATATTCACATCAAAACATGCTACATTTTGGTCCAATATAGAATTAGAGTCATAAGTATATAAATACATTTATTATGGGAAAGGGGAGAAAAAATAAATATCAAGCACAATGCAATAACTCAAAAGCAACAAACCACAAAACTACCTGTAATTCTCCTCTGAGGGCTGTATATTTATTTGTTTTGCCCTTTTCATGAAAGTTTGTGCTTTCTGGACTAATTTTGCAGAATGGCCTCTTGACCTCTTACCCAGTAGGTGGTGACTGTAGAGTCTGTTAGATGTATACAGACATTTATTATCAATGGGAACCTGCTCCTAATATTTTCCCACACCTGAAAACCATTTGTGGGTTCAATCAGTGATGGATGGTAGCCTTGACATGTAAGGGATGGACTATTGGAGGGGGAAAGAGATAAATCTTTATGTAGATATTCTTCTGATCAATAGCAATGATGATTTAAATTGCATATTGGAAGGGATAAGTATGTTATAAATTACAACAAAGGAGATGCATTAAAAGCCCCTCCCTCCCCCTCCCCCCCAAAAAAAAATATCTCTCTGAGTAAAGGGATTGTACAACTGACATATTTGACAACAATCATTAATGTTAGTTTAAATATACAAGGTATTAGCCCAAAAAAAAACATGTATATTTGTTGAAATATGATACTTAATGAGAATAGCAGTACTTAGGCAAAGCTGTTGTTAACTTATTAAGTTCTGAAAGCACCTCAATTAAGAGTTATGCACTTGTCAGTTGTATGACTCACCCCCACTACCTCCACAATATGAGTCAAAGGTGGGTTATTGACATATGAAACAATAACTCAGATGTGCTGTCAGTCACAGAGTAACTCTGGGGTGAGTCAATTTACTTAAGACCCATTGACTTTGTACAGAGATGAGTGATTTTGGGTAAGTTATTGGCACAAGAAATGTCAGTCACCTAAGTGACTAAGGGGTGCATCAATGTACATGTTTTGACCAATCACCTTGGTGCATCACTCACCTTGTCCGGGGGTGTAGGGGTAAGTCACACAATTGACAAGTGCATTAAGACTGCATGCTTAAGTAATTGTTAATCAGATAACCAATATCAAATTTTCACTTTTTGTGGAACAAGTTCGTATTGCCATTTGCGAGTTAGTGGTTCCGATGCGATATTATCAGGAACCTATGCGGTCATGATGGCATATGTGTGTATGTGACAGCCAGCTCGTAAACGCGATATCTCAAGAACGGTACACTGGATTTGTGTCATAAGTAGGACACAGATAGCCCATGGTTCGTAGATGTGTCCTATTGTTTTTGATGGCGATGTCATGAATATTAGTAGGCGGGGCTAAATGTAAACTTCTGTTTACAATCTTATAAACACGATATCTCAAGAACCATGTGGAGGATTTATGTCATTTTTAATATATGGATCGGTTGTGGTCTGTAGATCAGTGTTCAACAAATCGCCTAAAAATTTACTTGCCTGCACATGCACAGAAATGCTTGCCCGGAAGCAAAATCCACTTGTCTGACAATCACGATAATATTGGACGATTTCAGATGCAGGTTATGGTAAAATATTTCTTACGGCAATGTTTAGTGAGAATGCTGTATGAATAATAAAAGACCCTTACACTTACCAAAAAACAGTGGAAATTGTAATCTATATATCCTCTACAAATATAAAGCAATAACAGGCTCCATAAAAAAAAAAACACCAAAGTTCAATAAACTTTTACGTAAACTAGTGGCATGGAAAAGGCAGGTCAAGTTCGCCATGTAACAGTACAGTGTTTACAGCATACGGTATGCACTGTATGATAGTCGATAATGTATGTGTACACGGAATGGGATTCGGACCCATTGCGTGTGGTGCATTCAGGGGGTGGATTAACACAGCAGAACGGGCCTTGGCAAGAAACAGTGACTGGATATAAATATGCATGAGATTTTTTACGCGAGATATGATTGGGTGAAAGGAGCAAGCCTTGTTAGTAAAACAGCATGCATTGCGCACATGTTCAACCAGCTTTGGTGGCCTGGCTCATATATCTGTAAATTATATGTTTTATGTGTGTGCATCTTATGTATGGGTGCATGTTATACATGATGTTGTTATGGTAAGGTTTTAGATCATTTTATAACATAACAAAATATTTTGGCTTCCAAATAAATAAAATATAAGTCTGGATTTAAATAATTTTCTGGGCATTTCTATCAGTTATATTGTTAGTAAGTATAATCTTGTGTAATGAATTAAGTTTTTAAAGAGAAATTCACTCTTATTAGTTTGGATAATTTATGGTTGCCTGTTGGGCATATCAACTTTTAAATCAACTTGCCCGGTCATAAATATTAGTTGCCCCAGGCGTCCGGACAGGTGATTTGTCGAATGCTGCTGTAGATCCCAATTGTTATGGTGCTGATGTCATGAATATTATTTAGTAGGCGGGGCTAAATGTAAAATTTGGTGAACAAATTTGTTAGCACGATATCTCAAGGACCATGTGGTAGATTTATGTCATACTTAATATATGGATGTGCTATGGTCTGTAGGTGATCCCTATTGTTTTTGGTGCTGATGTCATTAATATATGTCCGGTGGAGCCAAATACAATTTTTCATTGGTTGTTGTGATTGTGGCTTATAGCTGAAGGCAAAAACCTTAGCACTTAAAAAGCAACAAAATATACACAAATTACATGTTCCAGTATGATAGATAAACTAAATGTGTAAGAACACAACATTTAAAGATCTACAATAAAAAGATAAAAAAAATGCTTTTAATTCAAAGTTAGAATTGGTCGGAACCATGTGGGATTTCTCCCTTTGGTTGCCTTTTTAGTTTTTCAAGTGCAAGCCAATAAAAGGACTTTGCTTGTATCAGCAGTAAATCTTATTTTAATAACCCATTATTTCTTTTAAAGTAAATTTACTTTAGTGATGATTCATTAGGCTATTCATTATATTTACATTGAACCCAGAATTGTGAACTATATTTTATTGGTTTGTACATGAACACTTTATTATGTAAACTTTAACCTTTGATTTTATTGCAGCATTGCAGGACTACTGTACATATTCAACCACTTAATTTTGAAAACAAATGACATGAGAGATAAATAAGTTTCACTGCTTCTCAGTATTGTAATACCATCCTTAAAATGGCCCCTTCCGAAATATGACTTGTCTTTTTGATTCTCGCAGCAAAATTAAGTAGAGCGTATGGATTTTGTCACATTTTGCATTCATAACTTAACAGTTGAGCGCAGCTCACATATCCCAATACATATTATGTTATGCTCCCCTGATCTGCGAGCATCATCATCTTTTTGAGTATCTGTTATACATCACTACTAACAGCTCATATTGTGAATCTGTCAGAGCCATTTCTTTGCTCTATCTCTCCTTCATTCTATTTTCTTAAGTATCATATTAGCAATATTTTTTTCATCTTTAATGCCAGTTTTTCAAGATACCTGTCTTTCCTTTTAATTCTCAGAGTCATTAAATGATTTTTCTAGATTGTGTTTTTTCCATGCAGATGTTAGCCCTACGTTTCAATCTCTTAAGCATTTCTTGTTGATCAATATTGGAGCTGCAATTTTCCCTCTTCAACCCTGGGGGGAAAATAAGCCTCTGTCCCGAACTTTGCACAAATTGAAAAGGAAATAGATTGGATGCTTGTTTTGTTATCCGGTGAAAAATTAGTATATACAGGGAGATAAATTAGATAAACATGGTAAATTGTGTTATGAAAACATTAGCGTTTACAAGGTTGTGTGTAGGCCAGCTAGGTCGTATTTCATTGAACACTAATCATGTCACCAATTGAATGTTCAAATTGTCTTGACCCACAAATGTTAACCACAATTTTGTTAGATTTTACAGGTATACAGCGTTTGACGACTTAGGCCTACAGGACTGCTTTAATATGTTCTTTTCTTTCTGCACGTGACATGACGACAACTTCACAATTAAGAAGTTTTCAGCCTTTGCTATGTTTATAATTCTAGAATCTTTTTTTGGGGGGAACATTTATTGGATAAGAACTATTGTGGCAGGAGTGGTAATGTTGGAACTGAATCACTCAAAGGTTGTTTATGTCAGACATGTGAAAGAATGGGAATTTAATCAAAACTAATTCTTCTTTTGCTTCACAGTGGAAATTGTATGTACCACTCAATTTCTAAAGTGCCAATTTCCAAGTTGGAACGACCTGTCCTGACTGGATCAACAAGGTCACTCATTTGTTATTCTTATGAAATGCCCTAGACCAAGAAAGTATGTTTTATTAGTGAAAACTTTGCCTATGTTTTTTGGTTCCATGCTGGCGTGTGTATGTATGGGTGTCTGTGACAGAAAACTTGTAAACATGATATCCCAGATCAGATAGCCCATTGTTTACATTTGTGCCCTATTGTTTTTATTGGTGATGTCATGCATATAAATGAGTAGGCTGAGCTTAATGTTAATATCTTGAAATGCTCATATTTTCACAATGACGTCCATTTTGTTTCATATTTGGTGTAACTTTGATGTTAGCTGGTGTGTACATGCTCATGGTATAAAAAACGTTGAATTTATAACATGCATAGTGGGTGGGGGGAAATATTTGCTGAAAAAAAAGCTTATAAACACGATATCTAAAGTACGATAAACTAGATTCATGATGTATGTGGTGCACAGATAGCCCACAGTCCGCATACGTGCCCTATTTGTTTTGGTGGTGATGTCATGCATAGGCAGGGCCTAATGTAAAAATCTTCAAATGCTCAAAATTTGACTACATACTATCTGTTTTGATTCATACTTGGTATATTTATGTTGTTACTAGTGTTTACACACATTTATGATATAAAATTAATGAATATCATTAAGTGGGCGTGGTTAAATATGGGTTTGCTGAAGAAAAAAAATGGAAACACAATAACTCCAGAACAATACATTGAATACAGGTCATATACATGGTACACATCAGATAACCTGTTTGTGTGCCCTGTTGTTTTTGGTGGTGATGTCATGCATATTCCTAAGTGGTGGGAGAAGGAGGGGGCGGGTGTCGATGTTATTTGTCAGTTGTGTACATGCTTATGTTGTCAACTGATTCTGTCACTAGTATGGGTGCCTTAAAGGAATAGTGCCATGTTTTTTCGTAACCTTTGATAAGAAAGGGAACAAATTTAGAACCAACTTATAGACCAAAAATCATGTTGATATGTTATTCCTATTAGAAAATATTCAAATTTTAAGGTTCATAAAAAATGCCAAAAAGGCGCAGTTTGACATCACAGCAACACATTCTCCCACAAAGTTTATGTATTTAAGTAAAATCTATCATCCTTTTTATTAGTAAAACCTAATAGAAAAATAAATTAATGAAAGTTAGGTATCTATATACATTGCCAAATATACCCTACTTCAATTACTTTTGGAAAATTGTTTCTAATTGTACAGAAACAACCAATTAACGTTCAAAGAAATACATAAACATTTGCAATAGAATTGCCTCTGTGACATCAAACATAAATTCATCATACTGTACAAAAACTTACGAATATATGTTATGTATCATATTTCATGATATGAAATGCCAGTTAGTATCAAACTTAAATCACCCAACACTGAAAGAATGCATCGGAACCTGGATAAACATTTTGGTTTTCTGGTTTTATGAGCATCTGACAATGGTGGTCTTCAAAATTCAATAGGAAATTGAACTTGATGAGTTTATATGGGACACCCAAGTACATATATCAAGATGTTTAAACCAGCTTTTAGTATGAGAAATATGTTTTGTGTGGTGAGTGCGATGATCAGCAATCTAATTTGTATTATGCCTAAATTAAATTATTATGCCTTAATCAATTTAGTATGCCTAAATTAGTTTGGTATGCCTAAATTAATTTAGTATGCTCAAATTAATTTAGTATGCCTAGATTCTAGTCACCGGATTCCTGAAACCTCAATGGCTCAGGCCGTGGGGGCAGGCTTATACCCGCATACAAAATGTTGCACAATTTTTTTCATGATTTTTGTAATTTATTTGCTACTTACATAGCTTAAAACTTTCTTTGAGAATGAATGTTTAATTATGTTCAGTGATAGCAAACTGTTCCCTTAAAATCACTGACATGCTTGATATCATTTTTGTTGTACAATGTGCATACCACCGTATCAAGTCTGTTGCAGCAGTAAATGTTTTTATCCTAATTTGCAGCTTAATAGCTTGAAACTTTCTTGAGAGTGGACGTTTAATTATATTCAGTGACACCAAACTGGATTGTTAAATATTCCCTTAAAAAGTAAATCCTCAATGACAGGAAATGTGACAGTCTTGAATTCTTCAAGATAAGTTGAACCCTTTTGGGAGCCTGCCACGAGCTGATGAATTAGTATGCAATTCTTAAGAATCTACTGTATGGAAATAGATGAAACCTAAGAACGAATATCTCTTTTCACCTGCCCTCATATATTCAGTCTTAAAAAATGATTTTCCCAAACACAAAAAAAGAAGAAGTTTCACTTTCCAATTTTTTCTTAACCCTTTTCTGATCGGTTTGATGTGTGTGAATTATTCAGGTCTTTGAAGGTACATTAACTGGAGACTGCATGAATTGTAAACGAAGATACGAGATGAACTTGGGAGCCAGGGTGTAATTTTCTGTTGCTGAGTAATGTGGCAGATGTGTGTTTTGAAGGAACGGTAAAAGAATACTTTTGCGGAGTCCTTCTCTGTAAATATCCCTGGAATGAGAGCTGTATTTTATGATAAGAGTATGTAGGAAGAAAATTATGAGAATAAAACAAGACTTTTATGTCTCCTGCAATGGAATGAGGGTGAGACGGATTTTGTTTATGAATGATTAAGAACTGTGTATGAGAGGATTCCAGTTTCAACTAGAATTTTAGCACTCTGCAGAGCGCATACCTCCGGCCCTGTTCATTCCCCACCGGAGTACAATCTACCTCAGAAACTCACCCACCAACTTATAACCACAAACAATCTCTTTCTCACTGTTGATCTTTATTGCCATTTACAGTTTGCTGTTTGAGCTCTATTCAAGTTAGATTCACATTCCATCATTTTCATTCATGGCAGAAACGAATTGTTTTGAATTCTATGATACCAGAAGCCACTTCACTTGATTATTGAATTCAGAAAATTGATTGTATGGCTGTTCTTTCATGGCATGAGTTCATTGTTCAGCACATTCCAATAAAAAGTTTGAACTAAGTCTGGATAAATCTTGCCCTAAAAATATCCCCATCCCTCTTTTCTACTCTTCTTTTGTTCCAATAATTTCCAAATTTGACTCACTTCTTCCTTAAGCAGTAACAAAACCACACACCAAATTTAATCCAAATTCAATCATCGGTTCATGAGATATCATGATGAAAGACAAACAAATTTACAGAGGCAAAAACATAACCTACGTCATTGAACAATTTGTTGGCGGAGGTAATTAAACACAAGTGGCATCAGAGTGCGCTGTGTCATAACAGAGTAGTTATATGTTTTCAGTATAAAAGGTCCCGTGTTACGAAAGATGCATCATTGTAAACATCTTCTTGTATTCAATGTTTCTTCTATTATTATATAAGCATGATGGTTTTCAAGTGACTTTAACCCTTACTCTACCACGCGGCGATATTATTGCTGTTTTGGGTGCCCTGTCTTTGGCCCCGCCTCCCAGGCGCATTAAAAAAAAAAAAGTGCTTGTAGAGTAAGGGTTAATCAACCCGCGACAAGTGTGCCAACTCGAAAATAGATGCAGCATGGTCCTGGTGGGCAGCCCACCGGGTCACTAAAGCGATACGCGCCTAACTTTGCTTTTGAAAGACCGAGGACCCTTCAATAACTAGCCTGTGCTTAACCCGTGCCCTGCCTTTGGCCCCACTTCCCAGGCGCATTTTCAACAAAAAAAAGTGCAGGTATAGTAAGGGTTAAAACAGTTAATGTTAGTTATTGCTAATGTTAGTTGCATTAATAAATGTCTCTTGTCCATGCACTGTTTGTTGGTACTTACAGTAGTTATAAATTTAAGATTTGGAACAAATAAACCAGAAACAACACTGTCCATAAGTATCATGCATCAATCCTAAAATTGCTCAATTGATATAGTTTGCAATTATGGTAAAAAGAAAATCTATATGACAAAAACAACTGATATTAAGGAAAAAACAGGGTAAAAGGTAAATAAGGTTATTAAAAAAAAAAAAAGTCACCTGCTAACCATATTTTGTCATTGACATGTAATTGGAACCAAATTATACATTTCATTTGGTGCAAGATCACTAGTCAAATTTTCCTGATTGTCGGTTTTACATTACAGCAAATGGAGTCAAGCAAAATAAATCCATGCTGCCCTTCATTCACTTCATGTAAAATGCAATATGAGTTATAAAACTTGGTATGTTTAGGAAAGTCATCTTAACTCTTATGAGATATACCTCAATTTTAGGCTTTTTTATTGCCCCATGTAGCTACCAAAATAGCCTCTGTGCAACATAAACCTACTCTATTGGATTGCATCAAGAGAGGATTTGTGTCATGGTTGGTTGTATAAGCAATAATTTATGTATTATTTGTAAGCAGTTAATTATTTTTTGCCGGTAGGATGAAAGAATGTGCAACTGCAGCCTGTTAAGGGAGCTACCATTTTGATAGGTTCCAAATTAATGAATATAAACATTAACTTACTGCTATGACATAAATTAACATTTGTCTTTTTCTTGAATTATAATATATAAAATTTGTAAGTAACTGTGAAATGGTGAATGGCAATTTTCATTAGGAATTTCTGCCATTTTGAAAATGCTTTTCTTAATTTTGGTCTGGACAGTTCTTTTTTTGTTGTTGTCGTACAAATTAAGATTAAGAATCGTCTGAAGGGAAATATAAAGAAACCCTAGAAATAATGGTTTCTCTTGACTTCAGACAAGATATCACAGGTATGAAAGTGTAAACCTTGAAGCTTGACAGAACCAACCAGCTTAAATCTGTCAAGTGCATCAGAGTATCATAAAAGCAGAGATGCAGTATGTAACCCTGGTACAAAAATGTATTTTGTGATGTGTAGTTATAGAGTGCATTTATGATGTTGATGTATCCCACCCACCCTAATCTCACGCTGAGAATGAAATTGGTCTTTTGCTTGGGCGTCATCATAGTGTGTCCGTATGGCAAATTCTGTTGCCATGTTGGTATAGTGATATGATTTCTAGCTGTTACTGACTCTGTAAGAACTCATGCATTGTGAATAGGTAAATGACATAGTCAAGCTTTGTTGATTATGGAGCTGTTCTTACTTTACTGCAATCCAAGTAAGATAGTGTTTTCTTACCAATTACACTTTTACTCTTGCGATCCTATTTTACTTTTGCAAATTTGAGGAATGTTATTGAAGCCATGAGTGGTAAAAGGTGCAGTATAAATACTATGCACAAAAAAAAGAGCACCTTCAAATTGAAAAGGAGAATGCGTGGTTTTTTGTCTGAAGTCAAAAATATACAGTGTTTGGATGAAACCCTAAGAAATCAAGTTTTAAGTACCCTCACTTCTCATGAGGCATTAGGATTTTGAAACCCACTGACAGGGCAATGCTAGTGCCTTTTACAGAATGGAGATGTACACACCTTTAGGATAAGAACCTATAAGTTGGCATCTTTTGCTTACCCTCATAATTGTTAATGACCGTCTTTCTAATTCGTTGGATGTGTAAATGGCTGATGATGATACTAGAGATTTGGTGGAATCACGTTTGACTCTAAACCATCTTTTGAACCATTTAAGTCTTAGAAATACAAGTGAAAAAAAAGGGCACAAACAAACGATTTCAAGGAAAAGTATCGTCCCATAAATAAGTTCAGAAATGAATGTCGCTGTGCTAGTAACGTCACTTCCGGTTTTCAATTTTCCTTTCTGATTGTGAGAAATCTGTGATATTATCGATAACACATGTGGCCCCTATGTTCAGTTGGGTGGATGTGTGATCGATAACATTGCCAATTTATCGCGATCATATTTGCCTTTCCTTTAAAGCATTTTCCATTCATGGTATCTTGTCTCCAAATGTCCATATTTTTTTTCAATGCGTGATTGAAACACAAAGTTAAACAGCAAAAGTATAGTTATGTACTCAATGTTTTTATTCACCAGTTTTTTCGTAAAACCTTATTTTATGAACGTCAAATGCAACTAACATATATTAACATGTACCGGTAAACGGTGGCAATATAGAATAATGAGATACATAAGGAGAAAGCGGTCAGTTTATCAACCAGAAGTGATCTTGTGTGGTCTGATCATCTTGTCACTGAAGCGTTGAATTTTGTGTAAAATCATTTGTATCTTCTCTTTACATAAAACCATAATTACACATGGTTTCATCCTCATATTTGCTTGTAGGGATATTTTATTCATCAGCTAGTCACTTAAAGTGTGAATTCATATACGACAGTACACTGTAAACCATCCCATCTAATTAAATGCAAACTGCTGGAAATATTTGTGTAACGTTCATGTGTGTGTGAAGGGACCTAAATAAATGCAAAAGAAATTGCAATATGTGTCCAGAAGTAATAAATTTGGAGCCTAATTTCTTTCTCTGGGTCTGGCTTGTGCAGTTATGATAACAGTTAATGGATACCCACAGGATTTAATGCGAGGCCAGCCGAAGGTTCTGCCAAGAAGTTGCTGATTACAATTTCTTGCTTTTTTAAGTTCAGACAATATTGATACAGCATGGTAGATTAACGGACGCAGCATATGCTTGAAATGATCTCATCACTTGATACTATGCAGAACTGTTTGCATGCCTGTGTCCTATACATGGGGAACACTTGCAATCATTCATGATTTTGGTCATAGGTAATTTCCCCTTTATGTAGAGCACAACTTTAAATTGGAATACGAGAAGTTGGCAATAGAGGAAGAAATGGGGAGGGATAGACAGGAGAAGAGAATCTCAGAGGAAAAAAAGAAAAGAGGAAAAGAAAGGAGAGGAAAGGGGGGTGGGGGTGGGGGGGGGAGTTAGAAGACTTGGGAGGTCCTAATATACAAGGTTGGAAAGAGAACAATTAGGAGAGACCAGAGTAGAAAATAGAATAAAGAAGTGTAAAGTGGGAGAAGTACGGACAGTTTTTGGTTCAGATGCAATAGCATCAGGAAACTATGCGGTCATGATGCTGTGTGTATGTGTGTGTAATGTATGTGTGGGTGTATGTATGTATGGGTGTATGTATGTATAGGTGTATGCATGGGTGTATGTATGTATAGGTGTATGTATGGGTGTATGTATGTATGTATGGGTGTATGTATGGGTGTATGTATGTATAGGTGTATGTATGGGTGTATGTATGTATGGGTGTATGTATGTATGGGTGTATGTATGTATGTATGTATGTGTATATGTATGTATTTGTGTATGTGTGGATGTATGTGTATGTATGTATGTGTGTATATGACGGCCAGCTCGTAAACACAATATTTCAAGAACAGTACACTGGATTCATGTCATATGTGGTATACAGATAGCTCATGGTCTGTAGATGTGCCTGATTGATTTTCATGGTGATGTCATGCATATTAATGAGTAGGCAGGGCTTAATATACAAATCTTGAAATGTTCATATTTTAACAACCACATATCTGTTTTTTCATATTTGGCCTAATAATGATGGTAGCTTGTATGTACATGTTCACGACATAAAAACACTGAATTTCATTAATATGCATAGTGGGCGGGACTTAACATGATTTTGTTGAAAAGAGCTTGTAAAACACAGTATTTCAAGAACAATACATGGAAATCACTTCATATGTGGTACACAGATAGCCCATGGTGGTCTGCTGATGTGCCCTATTGTTTTTGGTGTTGGTGGAGAGATCATGCATATAGGCGGGGCTAAATGTGAAAATCTTGAAATGCTCATATTTTAATAATTGCATTGTTTGTTTTATGTCATATTTGATATAATTATGTTGTTAGCTAGTGGGTACATGTTTATGGTACCAAAATATTGAATTTCATTGATATGCACAGTGGGCGGGTTTAACATGATTTTGTTGAAAAGAGTTTGTAAACACAGTATTTCAAGAACGATACATGAGATTCAGTTCATATTGGTACTCGGATAGCCCATGGTCTGCTAATGTACCCTATTGTTTTTGGTGGCGAGATCATGCATATTAATGAGTAGGCAGGGTTTAATGTAAAAATCTTGAATTATATTTCAAGAATCGTACTTGTTTTGTTTCATATTTGGTATGATTGTGATGTTAGCTAGTGTGTTGATATGCAATGACATGACAGGTAATACAAAACTTGCAAATCAATCAGCATGTGAAAAAAGTGTTGGAACCACAAAACCTTTTTATACTGTTTTTTCTCACTTTTCTGAGAATTAGAAGGCTGATATTCATCCTTGTTTGAAATGGACCAATAACTAGAATTCAGTACATACTGATACAAGATTCTTATTAGAAGATTCATACTTATAATTGTAAGCTCTTTTCACAGTTTGAGATGAGTTTCATCAATTGTCTTCAACTTTAAGTTCTTGATCAAAATGTGAGATTGTAGAATTGTAGGGTCGCTAGAATAATGGAATGCTTCTCTTGCACACAAGGGTACTGATTATCATCACCTGGGTGACTTATTCCTGACCCGGGTAATCAACATTTGGTATGTGTTGTATGGGATAGGTGAACATGTCTGTATCCAATGACAGTATTAAGCGGAGTGTGAGATGACAATTTTGTTTGTTAAAAATTAAAATCCACATTAAAAAAAAAAATGTGCCCTCGTTTTTGGAGGAATTGTCCTTTATGGAAATGACAATATTGGAAATACGTTGATATCAACTTCTTTTGAATAAGGCCAATGTACTTTTGCAGTTTTCTGTAAATTGATAAAATTCTATTAAATTTAAATCAATCAATTTAAAAAAAGAACTGATAAACTTGACATGTATTTGGTTATCTCATGGCAATTGGTCAGCACTTGTCAGACACATGATAGCACACAAACAACTCCCAGTTTATCTGAATTTATTAGGATCTGGTTCATAGAGATTATTCATGGTGGACAGTATAAGATTACCTTACACTTTCACCAGAGCCTTGTTGTTAAAGCCATTAATATGTCAAATAATTCACACATGCCTTGGTCGTGAAGATAATTGTTCTTTTTGCAATGTAGTCCCGGTTTGATCTCATATTAAAAATTGAGCCAGAACTTTCTTGTAACCCCCAGTGATAAAAGATGAAAGCCCTAGGTCATTAATACTCTCCATGTGAGTGCATCCAAGCATTTGGGGATGCGTTTTATATACTTAATGTGGATTACTGTATGCCTAGTCAAGTGAAAATTTGTCTACTGGAGATGAAAGGCCAAACATGGCCGAGTGGATTGATCCTCTCAATTAAATGTTTATAGCTTCTTGTCATAGACACAGCAGTATTATGATCTTGCATGAAAATTAATTAAAAAAACTCTTGATGGTTTGAAGAACCACAAAGTGGTATGTGACCTTTGTATTGCAATTATATTGCAGGTTATTAAGGAAAACCCTGTTCTTTCTGCACTATTACATACACTGTACTTTGCTGTGTAGTGTTTTGCTGTTTGCTCTGTGTTGTTATTTTCATTTCAAATACTTTATTTCAGCCAAACAATTACAAATTCATTATTTATATATACATCGAGTGAATTTAGATACATCTTCTGATTTATATACTGATTGATTAAACTTAAATGAGAGTAACATGGTTTAACAAATATAAACACAGTGGCTGAGGAGATTTTGCAAAAAACTACCTAAAGCTTATGGGTGCAAAACCCCCTTATGCTACAATAACAGAAAACGAGACAATAGACAATCAATTCAGTATGTATATACACCCAACCTTCCCTCATCCCACCCTACCTAAACCCCGCCCTTCCTGACTCCCTCTCCTTCAATACCATCTAAACTCACCCTTATCACCTCCTTATACATATATAACTGATTGGACAGTAAAAAATATTCCATTCAAAGGAATGTTTTATGGAAAAGACAAGATTTTGCTAAGCAACTTCATCGTGGGCTTTTGAGTTCAGATATTAACACATGTTCATTCCAGATGTTCAGTATTGTATGTACAGACTACAGTTACTTTGTAATCAACATTTGAGGATATTTTTCTGGTTTTTTTCCTTTATTATTTATTGTAATTCATAATAGACTTGCCTTGCAATAGAATCACAGTGGCTCTTTTTTTTTTTATTGTGTGTGCATTTGTAAAATTCAGTTGAGTATTTTCTGTGTTTAGAATTAGAGAATTGAAGACGAGCTTGATTGGAAGTTTCCTTCTCATTCTACTTTATTTGATAGTGTTATTACTGCTGGTCTCATTGACGGTGACCTATGTCCACTGATATGTGAAAATGCCGTTAGATATATTATCTAAAATCTGTTATAAAGTCTGGAAATAGGCCTTTCATAATTTGTTATGCTAAAATTATGTAAATTGTTGTTTAATACTTTCGTGTGCTCTCACGAATTTAAGTGAATTAGATCACATGGCTAGCACCGCTACTCATTGTTTCTCCGGAAGTGGCCAATCCCACCATTGTTAAGATTGTATTTCAAAGTACTTAATTTTCTGTGAAGGAGATAGTGTTCTTCAATATCAACATCACAGCTCATAGGCCGCCTTCCCTGATCGAGCCTCTTTACTCCTGTCTACACCATCATAATCTCTGTGACACTAATTCTTCTTTTGTTTTGCAGGTGGCCCCTGGGTATTTTTGTTTAATGTCAAGTTCTATCCACCAGACCCGTCACAACTGCGAGAAGATATAACAAGGTAAGACTGAACCACTGGATATTAATTGGAATTCATTTCTCAGTTTCAATTTAATCAGGCAGCTTGTGATGAAGTGCTTTTATTAAGTCACAGCTCAAGATGGTGGTCTACAAAATGGTGGTCACTTGTAGGCAAGATCATCATGTCTTGCATTCTGTATATTATGATGGATGAGGACAATTAAATTTGTTTGGATGACTCTTACTCAGCAAAGATAAGCTTAAACAAAGATGTGTGCTCCTGCTATTTGTTGTGATGAAACAGTTTGCAAGACAGATGGTTTCTTCATGAACTTGTTCCTTAATAAAATAAATTATTGCATTGCTGGAATAGTAACTTAAATTGATACAATAATACACAACCTGTGAACAAAATTAAGCAGGGCTGCAGAAGCCAGTATATATGACATTGGTAGTTCTGATAAATCACAGATCCACAAAAGAAAAGCAAAATGTTTGATTGGTACATTACCCTATTAATTTGTCAATTATAGCAAACCCTCCTTACTACCCTCTCACATGAAGGGGAAAGCCTTCCAAAGGACCATCCTTTTCTTCGGAAAAGTACACATTCCTCATCAGTTCTTATAATCTGCATATCATGGTGAATGTGATCCTCAGACTAGAGAAGATTACACGAACATGTTGGTATTACAACTTGTTCTGATAAAACAATTTGAAGATTAATTGTTTTTTTATGTACAAGGAATAGGTTGTTTTTTTTTGTCTGAGGGATTTGTAGTGTTTTTCAGTGCCTCAGAACAACTAATACTATTAGGTTAAATGAGCTTCAAATTTCAATTTATTTGTAAAACTGAAAGATTCATATTCATAACAACGATGTGTTTTGGTGACTGAAATTTCTTTTGAGAGTATTGATCATTGCATGAATTTAATCCAGACTATCTCTATCTTACAGATATTATTTGTGCTTGCAATTAAGAGAAGACATACACAAAGGAAAACTTCCATGTTCACATGTGACACATGCACTGCTTGGATCGTATGTGGTACAGAGCGAATTGGGAGACCACGATCCAGAGAAGCATGGCCTAAACTGTGAATATCTTAAATCTTTTAATTTTGCTCCCGCAAATTCATCCGAAGAAGACAAGAAAAAGTTAGAAGACAAAGTTATGGAACTACATAAAACGCATAAGTAAGTAAAGATTTGATTAGAATAAAAATGTTGTGTAGTGATGTTTTGTTTTGCAGAGTGTGTGTAGTGGATTAAGAAAAGACATTCTTGTGTAAAGGAGCTGTGAGGGTGTATTATTTTGGAGTCTCATATACACTTTTATTGCTTCAAATCAACCTAATAATTGTTTAATTAAGTCTTGATTCAATTATCAATGACACAAGTATTATCTTTGCAATTTTTGTGTACTTTCTAAAAAATAACAGTACTAAACCTGTGTAAATGATACAGGCTCGCTTTGAAACTGTAAAATTGTTGAAATTTTAACATAATGAATAATTGCCAAAAAAAATTAGTAGACTTTAAGAAAAATCTTTAAATTGCATTTACAAACAGAATTTTAACATAATGAATAATTGCCCCAAAAAATGAGTAGACGTAAAGAAAATCTTTAAATTGCATTTGAATTTCAAATTGAAAATATCAGCTATGACAAAAATAAATTTGCTTTGAAAATAAAACAAAGTCAATTGCTTTTTGCACTACTATGGGTTGAGGAATAACATCATTGATGCCTTGTTCAAAATTTCCATGATTTAACAAAGAAGTCTGTTCAACTGAGAGCTTGTTTAAGAAAGTATTTCATAGTACATCAATTGAGAATGAGTAAATATTTGTTGTGGGTGAAATTTTCTGGTTATTTCTAAAATGGAAAACCTCACATTCCATGGTCATATTTTTTGAAAAGTTAGAATGAAGTTGTTAATGGAATATTCCCATGGATTTTTATTTTTTCATATATGATAGAGAATTTTTTAGAAACAATGTGGTGCAAAAACTATGTTAATATCTTATTCCATTTGCACTGCACATCACTCAACTTTATTTCTCATCATAAACTGAACAGAAAATATTTGCAAAATAACTTTTGAATATAAATATTTTTGACTTTACTAAAATAAATAAGTAAATGCTTATTTACTCAGGATTTCTCAGATTACTTTGCAAGAAAGACCTTAGAGTACTTTCAACCCTTGTAAGTAAACATTGGTGACCATTTGCATTGACCCTATTCATTGAACTAAAGTTGTTTATATGCTTCCATCCCATGGTACAGAAGGATTCAAACTACATATCATTGAGGGAGGTTTTCCTTCAGCTATGAAACAGAAAATTTTGATTATGAAATTTGTTCACTCCTGTAAGCTATCTTCAAATGTGGTGTTATTTTAGCAGTAAGGAGGAGTTTCATTGTGATAGCAGGTAGTTCAAGAATTATACTTTTCCAGTTTCAGGTTTGAGTAAAATTTACTACCAGAAATTATCAAAGCAATTTGCATCTTGCTTTTGAATCCTTTACCAGCATTTAAAGGATTAGTCGGTGGTCAAGCAAGTCCATCTTATATCAAAGAGGACTTCAAAAGAAACAAAGTGGTAAAGAATGCGTTCAAAATCTTATTCTGTTAAGGAGATATTTGTCCATCTTTTATCAAAGAGGACTTTAAAAGAAACAAAGTGGTGAAGAATGCGTTCAAAAATCTTATTCCGTTAAGGAGATATTTAGGTTTAAAGTTTGGTATCATTTGTGTAGGAACGATTGAAACCAGACTAGTTGTGATGTCGCAGCCTCAGTTTCTTCAGTCTTTATGTATTTTAATAAAAGTTTATTTAATGTTTTCACTATTGAAATTATTTTCCTCAAACTTTTTCAGGTGGTATATCATCAATAACTTCTGAGATTGTTTTACTACTTTTTTGACATATCCCATGGTTTTTAAGCCACAAAATTGCAGGACAAAATATGATAGAATACATAAAGACTGAGGAATCTGAGGATATGACATCACAACTAGGCTGATTTCAGTCGTTTCTACACAAATGATACCAAACTTAAACTTAATATCTCCTTAACGGAATGAGATTTTAGAATGCTTTTTTCACCAACTTGGTTCTTTTGAGTCCTCTTTCATATAAGATGAACATGTTCACCACTGAACTAATCCTAAAAAAAAAAATGTAAAATAAGATTTATTGGTCTTGTGCAATCTGGCCAAATGATTGTTAACCAAAGCGGTGTTTTGTTATTCAAGATCATGTTTCCAAATTATGACAGCTGGAAAACATTATGGAAGTCATTTTATCTGAAAATGTTTCCTGCCATTGATGAATTGCTAGCTAAATAAAGGTGCAGAAATCTTTTGTCATGAAAGGAAGGGTTAGCAAGGTGGGTGGAGTGTAATGAAGGTTGTGGTTGACTGTCAGGAGTCAGTGTTCCCATCAAATTCTATCTGTTCTAAATTTGAAATCATTGCCCTTCTGTCCCTTTGTCAATTTAGAACAATAGTTAGAGCAGGAGCATATGGCTTACATGTCTACATGTTAATGGGGTGGGGTGGAAGGCAGTGGAGGAGCGATTTCCCTGGAAATTTCCCTGGAAAATTCCTGACATAAGCACAAGATTTGATATCAAATTTCATCAATATTAATGAAATGCCAGAAGAAAATTGGGTAAGATTTCTACCCAAAACTAATATTCAACTAAGAAATTTTTGCACAACTAGGCCAGGCTACTTTGTTTGTTGCAATTCTAATGTTACGTTATTAAATTTAAAAGTCAAGTTTGGGCCATTAAAAATGCACAAAAATATTGTGAAACATAAAGAAGTAATTAAAAATTGTACTCCTTCACCCCACACTGGCACGCTCTGCTGTAAGTTGACAAAAAGAACAGAAAATTGGCCCAAAATATGCCACTCAGGCTATTACTTCGATGATTCATGGTCACGTTGGCTTAATTACCAAACACATGTGTGACGTGTGATGAACTTAATAGTCACGCAATCATGTTGTCTGCTAGATCTGCACATCCATTTTTTCTTGCGTTCGTCATAAAAAAAGTAACGTTAGTGATATCAACAATTTGTGTCGTGAATCAGTTTTCTTGAAAAGTATCGCGATATACCAATATATCGCGATTTTTTTCTCCATGAGAATCGATACGTAATAGAGCCATGTCGTGACAGCACTAAATATTTCATGGCCTTGGATTTATGTGTGTGCGAAGGTCTGGGAGGGGTTATAAGCCATTATTGCATACAAACCAAACAACCATTTTGTCAAATATTAGACTATTTTAGATCAAAGAAGGAGGGATTTAGAATTAAGATTTTTCTGAGAGCCTGTAGTCGTTCCTTTTCCCAATTTATCTTTCTGGAGCCTTCAAGTTTTATTTGGAATTCTTTTTATTGTAGTACAAATTTATTTCAAGTGCAGTGGTAGTTGTTCGTTAATGCCTTTGAGTATTTTCATGCTGTACTTAGCTTTGATATCAGGGCTGACGCACCTTAAGTAGCATTGAAGGTGTCATCAGTAAGTAAGTTTAAGTGGTAGGTAATGTTTTTCTGAGACAGTGTAACTTGAGAATTTAATATTGTAGAATGTTATGGTCAGTGACCCTTGTTTGTCCTACATATTTTTTTTGTATTACAGAGGTCAGACACCTGCTGAAGCCGATCTCCACTTCCTTGATAATGCCAAGAAATTGGCCATGTATGGAGTAGACCTCCACCATGCAAGGGTATGCTTGTTCCTCTTTATATTCAGTAAATTCACCACCTTTTTGAATATTTCAAGAAAAGATATCCTTGATCAGACCACCAAACAACGTTGAATAGCAAATCTTTGGGGGTGGAGGGGGTGAAGGGGGAGGCAAATGCACCTTTTGCTCTTATAGTGATCTGCCCATGGATCAGACTTTAGAGCAAAAAAAAAAAAAAAAAAATGGGGTTTGATTAGGCTTAATTTAGTATGGGTTTCAAGTAGGTCAAATCAGGAAATAGGTCAAATCAGGAAGTAGGTCAAATCAGGAAGTACATCAAATCAGAAAGTACGTCAAATCAGGAAGTAGATCAAAGCAGGAAGTAGGTCAAAGCAGATAGTTATCATTCAGAACTGTCTAATCTCTCCATCTATTGAACTAGTTCATACTATTGTCCTAGTTTTGGGTCAACCTTTCTGCATCAAAGCTTTTTTGCCACTAGGCAGCATTGCAACCATGTCATTCTGCCCCAATTAAAATTTAATGCAGACATTTTGTGGCCTATATTTTTCATATTGTATATCTTTGTGTAGTAAATACTGATCAGACAATTGCAAACAAAATGTTTGATGACTGCTTGAGCAGACTAGACACATATTTCTCATGAATATTTGTGTCACGGCATCAGTGTGCTACATTACAACACAATATGAATCCAGTCCTGACAGCCCTGAGAAACTGCAGTGAGCAGTTACAGATGGTGGAATATTTTATTTGTAATCTACTGTCAGAATGTATTTCATTTTATTCCTCCTGTGATATAAATTTTTGTTTTATTGTTTATGAAGACTAAAGGTGTGTGTAGAGTTTAGAGTTTACTGAGGCTGAATAACCAAGCTATTTATAGTTTGGGTAGAACAGTCTTCGAACCTCAGAAATAGCTCTTAACCATTTTAAATTATATCTGATCAAATTTTGAGAAAATTTCAATACATGCTAAATATTTCATGTATGACTGGGCGGAGAGCTTACAATTATTGGTTCCGATGTGATCAGCATCAGAAACCTATATGGTCATGATGGCGTGTGTGTGTATGTATGTGTGTGGGAGTGTATGTGTGTGTATATATGTGTGACGCTGACTCGTAAACACGATATCTCAAGAACCAAAATACTCATGTTTTAACAACCGCATGACTGATTTGTTTCAAATTTGGTGTAATAATGTTGTTAGCTAGTGTGTATATGTTTATGGTAGAAAAACGTTGAATTTAATTAATATGCATAGTGAGTGGAGCTTGAACAGAGCTTGTAAACATGGTATCTCAAGAACGATACGTGGGATTCAGGTTATATGTGGTATACAGATTGTCTATGGACTGCAGATTTGCCCTATTGTCTTTGGCGGCAATGTCTTGCATATTAATGGGTAGACGAGGCTTAATGTTAAGATCTTAAAATGTTCATATTTTAACAACCGCAAATCTGTTTTGTTTCATATTTGAAATAATTATTTTGTTAGCAAGTGTATGCATGTTAATGGCATAAACCATTCTTGTGAGAACTGAGTTAAATATCATTGTTATTTTGAGCCCATTGTGCAATAACATTTATTACACAATAGTTCAAACTTAAAATCCATATTGAGCATCAGAACCTTAAAACCTTTGGTCTTCTGGTGTTTTGAACTTTTTTAATGGCCTTGCTTATTCTCTGAAAAATGGTGAAAAAATCAATCCTAGACAGAATTTGATAGAGGGTATAGTAACGACCTTTTGGTTAGAAGTTGCTTCTTTAAAGAATTATGATAGACAATTGAAAAAATGGGATTAACATACTGCACTCCCTTTGTCATACATTAACAAATGAGCATATTTATGCCGGAAAATTTACCACTTTTTACCAATTTTGATGAATTGAGGTTTGGTACTTTTGTGGCTCAATTAGATTTCAAAGCAGTTTAGCTAATGATGTCTACAATGTCAATTGCATTTAACCTTTTTGCTTCCTACTCTTCATTCTGCAGGATGCTGAAGGGGTTGACATCATGGTGGGTGTCTGCGAAAAGGGTCTTTTAGTCTACAGAGATAGACTACGAATCAACCGCTTTGCCTGGCCCAAAATCCTCAAAATTTCATATAAAAGAAATAATTTCTACGTCAAACTGAGGCCCGGGGAGGTAAGTTCGGGCGAGGTAAGATTAATGTTCATTTTACCATTTTCTAAAGATACCATTGTTTGGCCAGCAGACATAAAAAGTAGTCCTTAAATGTCGTAAAAAAAAGGAAGTTTAAATGAAAAAAGCTTTTTAGAAATTTGTCAATAGTGGTGTTGTAGTTTGACTATTCTGTTACATTTGCTGTGGTTTGCTTCAAAATGCTGTTCTTTGAAATATTTCTTGCATCGTGTCTGTGCCTGAACTTTTTGTTGAAGTGGTCATACCAATGAGAACACATTACTAGGCTCTGTGCAGTACCACTTGTATGAAAATCAGAGTGGTAACAATGCTTGAATGTCAGAAATTTAAAACTTCTATTACATGGGTTCTTAATTACATATTTTTAAGGGCCATTATTTCACAACAGCTTTAGGCGATGGGCCAATCGCGTGGTAAAACCAGTGTCATGTGACAAACAAAACCCGTCAAAACTTGACAAACCCTGAATACAAACAAGTTGAGAGCGCGCGCGATTAGAAAGATGTTACCCAGATGTCAGCGGTTCTCTTATCCACCTTTGACAAGTTGCGAGCCCAATTCACAGCGGAATTAAAGATAACATTTTATTTTTTTAAGCTGCGATGTTTTAGTGCGCTGATCTTCCTAGGAAAAAAACCCAAATGGGTATTTTGCAATTTTTACCGATCTTCTTCGGATTGATCTTACATGCAATGCACTGTAATGCATTATATAATGACTATTGTTCACGGGCCAGATTGGATTGTCTGACAGGCCAGATTTGGCCCGCGGGCCGTCTATTAAGAATCGCCGTTCTATAGTTTCCAACCTAATAGAAGGAATGGAATCAGTGAATAATCATTATTTTTACTTGATTTGTTTATTTATTTTGTTGGTAGATTTACCATGTGCCATAGACAGCCAAAACTATTTTTAAAGATAGATTTTCTGTGTTTCTGTGAAATTATAGGATATATGGCTATGAAATTTTCTTCAAAATTATGAGAATTCAATACTTGTAATTTTTGGTAAATTTTAGCTATGAAAAAAGAAAATTGAGAACAACAAAAATTTTCTTTTTAAATGGGAAATTTGTGGGGTCCAATGAGTCAGAGGGACCTTGATAGCGTTATTTCTGAAAAATTGGGGGTCGGGACCCCATTATGCTTCTTTTTTTGCTGTGCTATTTTTAACAACACATTACACATATTCACATTGGTATGACCATTGGAATAATTTGTGGAAGGCTCTGCTTTTTCATACTTGGCTGATAAAAATCCCTGCACCCCAATACTTGGTAGTGTTTTGCTGTGTGATATTTGTGCATGACATTTGAATCCTTTTTTATCTCTTCTGACACTTTCGAAGATCTCTCATAGGTAGTCGTTCTCATGTAAGTTCCTTGAAGTGATGTTGCTTTCTCTCTACTGGTGTTATATGGCTTCTGATTGGCTTATTTCTTCTCATTCTTTCTTGTCATCAGTACAAAGAGCTTTGGCAGGATAAGTGATTAACAGTAATTGTCTTCTTTTGTCGGCACCTTGGTATTAAGCTTGGGTTATAGAAATTAAATCTCCCCTTTCCCCAATAGTGAAAATTAAATATAAGTAAAAATCACACATCAAATAATTTATAGGCACTTATATATTTATAGGTATCATATTTTATAGGTACTAAATATGAAATATTTATAGGTACTAGCCTCATATTTTTGCATACAAGATATAAAATATTTAATAGGTACTAGCCTCAAAAATTATAGGTACTAATAGATATGAAATATTTATAGGTACTAGCCTCAAATTTTGTTAGATACTAAATCAAAATAATTATAGGTACTAGCCTTAAATATTTTTAGGCACTAAATATCAAATATTTATTGGTATTAGCCTCAAATATTTTTAGCTACTAGATAGCCTCAAATATTTTTAAGTACTAGTAGAGCTACTTTAGCATGTACATATTTTTACATACTAATACTTCATATAAGATATTTATAGGTAAGTCTTGCTAAAAATCAATATAATCATTCATGATTCAAATCACACACAATATTCGGTGACAAAATTCCAATCAATGACTTTTTAAAAACTAAATTAGCATAATCCTTTTAAATGTAAGAATCACAAATAGTAATCACCTATGAAATATTTTTTAGTTTGATTTCAAAAATCTATAAGGCTAACTTGTGAAATGCACTCATATTTATAGCAGTAAACAGTACGCTAACAATAGGCCACAATGAGGCTTTAAATTCCACTCAATCAAGGCCCGTTTTACAAGCTGTTAAATTGACCAACAAACACACGGTCAAAATACTTAAATCGTGACAATCAGTACATCTACATGTAAATATTACCTGATGAATCAAATAAATTTTGCAAGAAAGAAAAAATATTGCAAAATTAACGAACATAAAAAGGTTTTAACAGAGCTGAAATTCTAGGTGCTTTGCAAAGATGGCTGCTATTTTTTCGAGAAAACTGATATTCCAAAACTTCCTGGATGGTGGCATAGTTTTAAAATGATTTACGGTGAGGTTATCATAGTATGCAAGATTTTCACAGTGAAAGCCCTAGTGAGTACCGCAAAAAAGTTATGCAATGTTGAGTTAAAATGACATTGAAAGGAAGTTATCTGTTCTTTCTAAACTTAATTTCCATTCAAATGTTCCATAAAAATGATGACTCATACTGTAGAAATAAACTTGTTACGATTTGGAAAGCAAAATTCCATCGTCTATTTGCGCAATGGAGTCAATACTTTTGTCATACTAGTTGCGCGATTTTTTAATTGGCATTGTAAATTTGGAGCAATTTTGGTGTATTTCCCAAAATATGGTACTAAACGCGTGTAAATGATCCACGCTCGCTTTTTTGGCATGTACACGTTTACTAAAATCCCTAACGTTCACAGCTCTAGGTACTAGATATCAAAGATTGGTACTAGATATCAAATATGTATTGGTACTATATATCAAATATGTATTAGTATTATATATCAAATATGTATTGGTACTATATATCAAATATGTATTGGTATTATATATCAAATATGTTTTTGTACTATCAAATCTGTCTTGGGAGAAATTATTAAATGCAAAAAAAAGGATTAATTGATTTGTTAAGAAAAATTGGGTAAAACTTTCACCTTATTTTATATTTTCATGCTAAAAAGATTTAAAAGACTTGGTATGTTGCATAAGATGTGTAAAAAACTCAACGAAAGCCAAACCCGTCGTTTGGACCCGAAGGGGCAGGGTGGCATATACGAAAAGGGGCATGTACAACGTAGTTTTAATGGTCTATGCAGATCGGGCACTTAAAGAGGAATCAATCAAATAACTAGTAAGTGTATCTTTCATCTTTTTGTAATAGGGAAATGTAAGCAGCGTCAAAATCAAAGTTTTTATTAACACAATATACATGATTTGTGAAAATGGGGCAGGGTGGTTTAAAATTGGGGCAGTGCAGAGCACCCTCTGAAAAAGCCTAATTAGGGGCAAGAAAGCAGTTTGTGTTAAGATGTATAATAGTTTTGAATATTTTTAGCTGCAATTTTCATAGTCTTATGGAAAACCCTTCTGATACTTGCAATGTTGTTAAAGTTGTTTGGCTAAGGAAATTCAAGTGTTTATGTTGTTACTTGAAGTGATTAAGTGAAAAGATGATACAGCCCTCTTGCATTTGTAAGTACTGTAATAATCATGGTAGTTGAATTGTTTTTGTAAAGCTTGTAGGACTCTCATTTCAAAGATTCTGTGTTGCAACAAACATGATTAATTTATCAAAAGCAAAGATTTTTCCATAACTTTACAAATTGAGCTTTTCACATTCATGCCTGTAATCAAGAAATAAAAAGTTTTAATCAGAATAGATAGAAAATCACATGCTAAGAAAGTGCTTATAAGACCATTGTGGTACTCACGCTTTAAATATGACAATGAAGCAAGAAAATAGTATTCATCATGTATGTTCAATACCTCTGTGCAGTCTGCGTGTAGCGCTAAATTGCTTGTTCTTGCATTTCTGTGCTGCTTTCTCAGCTGCGTGCACTGTGTTTCAGTAGAGCATTCCGTTCCTTGTCATTGACCCTCCCTCTAGGTCTGTCTGGTCTTCAGTGGTATCCAGAAATGGTTTTCATCTCCCATTTTGTTCCTTCTCATGTTTCACTCATCCATCTCATCATTAACATTTCATGGGGTGTAAATAACTGAACGTGTTGCTGTGTTATATCTTAATATCACCTGCTTATGTTGTGTAAAGCTTGATAAAATGCTGTTAGGAAAATATGCAAATGTTTTGAAATTATTCAGAAAAATGCCAAATGTTTGTCTCCTATGTTTGCATAGAAGACATGAATTTTATTGTAAATGTAAATATTTATTATAGTAGACATACACATTGTAAATATAAATATCTATTACTGTATATGAATATTTACTTCAATTTATATCTTACCTTTCATGCTATAAATATGCAATCTGGTCACATGACCTTATTCTGACCTTATTCTAACGCACTTCTAACTGACCTTAAAAACATAGTTACCAACCCAGCAGATAACCTCCATAATACCTCTAACATCCCTCACTTCTTTTCAGCGCGTGGCTATCACAACATCGCTGGAACTGATGAAAAATTTCTTTAAATATTTGCCTTTTGTAACAATTGTCTTCCTTGCAGCTTCTACCATGTAGGTTTTTACGCTGTTTGGCATTTTCTTCTAGCCTTTTCTAGTTGCCTGAGGTAAGATAAGGTGGCCACGGGACTGGGAAGTATTTGGTCCGATTCACAGGACTTTCCCCATTAAGCTTACACTTAAGTTAAAGTGTTTTTGCTTCCATCTGTACAAAACAGGCGGCTAGAACGAGAGTCCCACTCTCGCGCAAGAGGTCGATTGCTTAATTCCGCCCAGGGTTTACCTACGACTCGTGCTATGACAGCTGACTGTGTGATCCCCTGCAGACTTGCACTGTTTGATGGTCCTCTTCCCCCCCGCATCCTCATTTACCATACTCAACAGCACTCCACCTGCGGGTTTCGCGGATGTTCGGAATTTTGCTCATTTCTCTCCCCTGGTCCTTTCCACAGCGGAGCAGGCCCCAGAGTTGGGATCGAGAAAGAAGCAGAAAGTGCTACCAGAGAGGACAGTTTCCATCCTTCCCTTACTTCTTACTTTCTTCCTTTCCACCTGAGCCCAGGTGTGGACATAGGAAGAAAAATGGAGATCATCCATGGTAAGATGTTTCCTACCTTCATGGACTCTTTAATACCCAGGCTTCTGTCTTGGGTCACACATGCAGGTGAACAGGCTGTGGAGTAGAGGCTGCCGCCTCCGACGCACCACCGGCCAGCAGCGACCGATGTGTACTTTCAACACTCCCAGACTTTGCGAGTCGCAGGGAAGATGTCTTTGAAATCTACCCCTCGGGCTGGACTTGACACAAGGCCATTTAAGGCTGATAGAGGAGAGAGTGCTAGCCATGAAGGTGATAGCGGATTTCCTCCTCTCACAGCAAGCGTCTCTGATAAGAGACTGGTCGATGCTTATAGACCACTTAGCCAGTTGGGTGGACGTAGTCCCCATGTGCAAGTTTTACATGAGGGACCAACATTCCCTTCTGCTGCTAGATTAACGTCCCTTTCTGCCAGACCTGCGGTCCCTCCAGGACACATCAGACGGTGGCCACCTACATTTAGTGGTGGAGAGGCCTCTCCCATTTGTCGTGAGGAGCGAAGTTTCCACCCGTCAGACCTTTACCATCAGTAGTGACAGGTTTATCTTGGACGGGGTCAGGAGCACATTTACATCATCCCCAATCGCAGGAATTTGGGCAGGTACTTGGCATATGCTGAAATCGCTAGTGCTGAGCAAAACAGTTCAGATACACACCGACATTGCACCACTGTTGTGGCTTCTCTCTCTTTTAGACAGGGAGGAACAGAGTCCAGGAGTTTCTGGAAACCTTCCTCTCCTCTTGGTGCAGGACGAACTAGGTCAGCCTTCAGGCCATTCACCTTTCGGGCTAAGAGAAGATGATCACTGATCTTGTCGTCTTGCCTCAGTGGAACTCCCACAGGTTGGGCGTGCTTACCATAGGTGACCAGAGTGATCTGGACAACATTTGACCTCCTGGATATAGATCTGTTTGTGTCCGTGGACGATTACAAGCTACCAATTCTCTGCCTCCCAACTCCTGACCTACGGGTTTTGGAGTCTTGACGCATTCAAGTCACAGGGATTCACTACGTGGGTTATTCCTTTTCCGTCGTTTACGTTGGTATCTAGGGTACTTGGCAGGACGATGTATGACTGGTAGCACTTATTTGTCCTGGCCAACCGCGGTTCCCTCTGCTGCTCAAAACTTTTTTGCAAGTTTCTGGTCAGAGATGACTAGTCTAATTTCCAGACTCCGGCAAACTGCACCACAGTCCCAGAGCACTTCATTTTACTGTGTGGCCTCTGTCCGCCAATCCTTGACATAGCAAGGCTTTTCTAAGGAGTTGCACCACAGTCCCAGAGCACTTCATTTTACTGTGTGGCCTCTGTCCGCCAATCCTTGGCATAGCAAGGCTTTTCTAAGGAGTCGATGATCCCCTCCTGTCCCGCCCCCTATTTTGGGGAGGTCTCCTAAACTCTGATAGTCAAAGGGCTCTAGGATTACTGTAGCTGTATTCAAGCCTTTCCAGTTAGGTTGACGGTCACAGACTCACGACCACTAAGTAAATTAGCCAAAAAGAATCTTCTTATAAAGACCTTCCAAGATTCTTGCGTCCCTGTGGGTCATGCAAGTTGTCTTAGTTAGGCACACTGGTGGAAGCTCTGCTCGAGCCACCCCCCACGTGCCCACTTAGAGCGTTGACACTTAAAAGAGTTGTCTGCTTTCCGTGGACTCTACTAAGCGCAGAGGTGCTTTCGTGCACTTCCTTCCAAAAGTCATTTTCATCTTACGCCCCCATCAGAAAATGGGGTACGGTGCCCCGTCTGTCTGGCGTCTTTAGAGTTGCTTTATAAGTACGCAGCTGATGCTCAGCATTACAAAAGCGCTCTTTGTTTCGTTACGGAGATCTCATCGGATGGTGTCGCGAGACTATTTTACAAGGATCGCCCAAAGCAATCTCTTAAAATGGTCGGCGCTGTCCATGGAACAGCCAGGGTATGCACTCGGGTTAGAGGCATGGTCCCTTTCACGAATAATTCGTGTATTTGCTTGACCTACTCTACGACGTTTGTGTAATACCCCCCTAAATTTTGCTTTAAATTTTTTCCTCGGTTCGGGAATTCCTCAATTCGCATTAGCTAACACAAACTGCATTCCCAATCGTGTATTTACTAACCAGTTCCGCCTTGTGGACAAAGTCTGTGAGTTTTGTTGCATTATTTTAGACACTACTATGATGTTTATATTGTGTCCAAACACTCTCTCGATTGGCATGTTTTTTGATTTATCTAACTCAGGTTCATACAGCGATTGCCTCAGTTACTGATAACGGGTAGTGACTTCTTGGGTTTGACTGTAACTAGGAGTTATTTACTATGGGTTAGTAATTTCTTTTCAGAGGTTTTTGTCCTTAAAAGAGGATAAGGAATTTAATCCTTTAAGTAGGATAAAACTAGTGCGAGTATTAGGACCAGCCTTTTGAAAATTGGGCTTCGACCTGAACTCCTTTCCTTCCGTTCTTCAGTTGCAATCTGATTGCATATTTATATTAAGCATGGAGGTACAATATAACTGGAAGTAAATTTACCCCGCTAAGCATAACAGGGATATTTGGGAGAGTTCTACTTACCTTCCACGCATCCCAGCCCACCTCCACTCTCGTTCAGGCCTCGGTGAAATGTTAAGTGAGAGATGTTAGAGGTATTATGGAGGTTAGGGCTGGGCTGGTAACTACGTTTTTAAGGTCGGTAAGAAGTGCGTTAGAATCAGATCATTGGAACAGGTTGCATATTTATAGCATGGAAGGTAAGTATAACTCTCATAAATTTATTATTTCTAGTAAAAAAATATTATTGTAAGTACTGTACAAATGTACACAGCTGTTATAGTAAATGCAAACATTGAAGTTTGGTGGTAGCACTTTGCCCCAAAAATGTGTATATTTTACAGTCATGTATTGAGCAGAAAATATTTGTTTGTATTCGGGACCCTTCTGTTGTTTTTTGTGTGCATTATTGGTTTTCAATTCAGGAAACAATAATGTGTGTAGTTCAAGGAAGTTTAAACTTTCATAGATATTAAAACTAGGCAGTTTAAAATGCTGGGAGTTTGAATCAGAAGTTGGACTGCTGCATATTTGTTTAGTATTTTTTCTGAATTAAATGTAGGGGGGAGGGTGAGGACTATTTTCCCCCATTGCCTCTGAAGTGTTTTTTTTAATTTACGAAATCCACAGCTAAGGTGGCCATGCAATTTGCTTCACATCAATCACAATACATGGTTAGGTAACAAGAACGACACTCCCATTTTTTACTAGTGATACATTTCCTTCAGGAAAAGAGTGCTGCTCTTCCCTATTTTGTTTGCAGACACACAATAATGTTTAGAAACTCCTGGAACAGAATCCAAATTGAAAAAAAAAAAGAGTTTGAATACTAGAAATATTCCCATGGTATTTATAACATTCTCTTGTTTTCAACCGGTGCCCATAACCTTTCAGAAATGAAACAATATTTGCAGAACCATAACCTTTCAGAATTGAAACAATGCTTGCAGAACCAAAATTAATAAATGTTTGAAGACCTAGAAATACTCCCATGGTATTTATGACATTCTTATTGTATTTAACTGCTGCTCATAACCTTTAAAAATTAAAACAATGTTTGCAGAACTCAAATTGGTAAATATTTGAATATTTAGAAATACTCCATGGTATTTATGACATTCTCTTGTATTTAACTGCTGTTCATAACCTTTTAAAAATGAAAGAATGTTTGCAGAACCCAAATTGATAAACGTTTAAAGACCTAGAAATACTCCCATGGTATTTATGACATTCTATTGTATTCAACCGCTGCTCATAACCTTTCAAAAATGAAGCAGTTTTTGCAGAACCCAAATTGATCAACGTTTGAAGATCTAGAAATACTCCCATGGTATTTATGACATTCTATTGTATTCAACCACTGCTCATAACCTTTCAGAAGTAAAAGAATGTTTGCAGAACCAAAAAGGATAAACGTTTGAAAACCTAGAAATATTCCCATGGTATTTATAACATTCTCTTGTATTCAACCACTGCTCCTAACCTTTCAGAAATGAAAGAATGTTTGCCGAACCCAAATTGATGAACCCAAATTGCTAAGCGTTTGAAGACCTAGAAATACTCCCATGGTATTGATAACATTCTCTTGTTTTCAACCCCTGCTAATAAATAACCTTTTCAATAATGAAACATTTCTGCCAATGTCATACCTAACCTACTCATAAGCAGTGTGAAACTCATTTTTCTTCAAGTTTCTTTCACCGTTGCTTAGTAATTGATTTGTTTACCACAATGTGCTCCTGTTGTAGGTTTGTATTTAGTTACGGGAGTAAGCCTCACTGGTTTAAGCACAAGATCATAAACGTAATTCCCACCCAGCCATGGGTGGCTTGAGAATATTGAACTTCAAACTTCTCACACCACGGCCGCCCTAAAAAATTACCTTGTTCTCTGTAACATGAACAAAATAACCCTTGCTCTACTCCTGTTGTGCATTGGAAAAACTGATAAAACTATAGGGAATTTTAACATTATCAGCTGCTGGTATGGTTACAGAACAACATAACAGTGCACTCCCTTGGGAAACAAGTGACACGGTAGATTTATGTCACTTGATGCGTATACTGTGTAGTGGTACTGAGTGTGAAAAGAACATACAGACTGTTAACTGGTGAATGGTCTGTAAAAAGTACATTAGGTGGTTAAGGCTACTTCTGAAAACAAGGCAGTAATTCCTAGGGGTAGGTAATAGCTTGCTGGAAGTAATTTGTTTTGCATCGGGCTGTAAGTTATTGTTAATTGTAAAGAAAAGAAAAATCACATAGGTTGGTTCCAAGGCTTTTTTCATTGTCAGTTACAAAGTGTCATTGCATAACCACATTTAAGTCTGAATTAAATCAATTTGAACAAAATTTGAGTTTTGACTTTTCGGAATTGATCAATATTTGTTGAAATATAATTGCAGCAAAAAGCTGTTTGCATGCCTATACCAATCATGATAGTAAAGTCAAGTGTTTAATCTGGTGCTGCTGAGTTTTTGTGTCTCTGGTTAATTTTTAACCTAATGAAGTACATAGTGAAAGATTGATTTTAAAAACAGCATTTTAGAAACGATGAAATTCAGATCAAAAGAGCATGCTAATATACAAGGACTTAAGCTGCACAAAATGAGTTGATAGTTGGGGGGAAAAAAAGCAGTTGTGTATTTGCTTTTGTTGATAATGGAATTAAATGAAATGTTTTGCATATATTATCTTCTTAGAAAAACATGGCTGAATATTATTGCCCAATATCATGACTGCATTTTCCCTCCCAAATTTTTGTTTATCATATAGCTCTTACAAAATTCATGTCGTATTAAAATTATTTGTGAGCTACTTCTTCAAGTACTTATAAATCATCACAGGATAAACTTTCAGACCCAGAAGACAGCCTCCTGTAATTTCAAGATAATTAAGTGCTCATGTATATTGTGTGGAAGGTATCCTTAATAATGAACCGGGTCTGGAAATTCTGCCTTTACTGGGTAATAAATCTCTTGAGATTGTTTGCCAAAACGTTTCTGGATATAGATCGCCTAATTTGTGTGACGCCACACCATGTCATCCATCCATTCATATAGAGTTGAAACTAAAGTCAGAGTGTACGCTTTACAGAGTGAACTGTTTAAGGGATAGGATAAAAACCAACTGTAGTACTATGGATTTACTTGTATGACACACTATACTTGAATGAGTGCATTTTGTCTGCTTGCAATGTGACTGAATGTACTCCCAGTCATTGATTACTTTTGCATTTGAAAATATTATGGGAATAGGAACAGCTATAAATAAAATAAGATAAGTCAGATGGAAGTGAACCGATGTGCTTGGTTAAGTACTGTAGGTGTTTTGTGTAGAAGCTTTTTCGTCTCCTATGAGGGAAATGCTTCCAGCTTTGGTATTAAACCAGTTGTGCGAATGGAATATAACATTCAAACATTAACGGAAGATTGGAATTGATAAGGTGTTTTAATTAATGAGTTGATGGTAGAATGCTTATCATGCTTAGAAATCATATCAGAAAGTGAAATGGTTGTTTTCTTTTTTCGTTATTATTATTATAATTATTATTATTATTATTTTATATTTTGTATTATTATTAGTTTTAATATTATTGTTATTATTATTATAATTATTATTATTACTATCTTTATTTTTATTATTATTATTATTTGTATTATTATTTTTATTATTATTATTATTAATATTTTTATTATTGTTATTATTATTATTGTCTTTATTCTTATTATTTTTATTATTTTTATTATTATTAGTAGTAGTATTATTATTAATATTAATATTATTTGTATTATTATTATTATTATTTTTATTATTATTATTATTATCTTTATTTGTATTATTATTATTATTTGTATTATTTTTTATTATTATTGAAATTAATATTAATTGTATTAATATTATTATTATTATTGTTATTGTTATCGTCATCATTGTCATCATCGTCATCATTATTATTATTATTATTAATTTTTGTGCATTGATTTTGGACAAAACATCAAAGAACTATTTTAAATTCAGATATAGGACTCAAATATATTTTTATCGGTGATAACCAAAAATCTTAAATTTCCCTGAGATTGACATCTTTTAAACTCATGTCCATGTCGGCCATTCAAGCTTTTAGTGGACTATTCCAAGGAAGAGCAAGTTGAATCATGTCAGGATTTACCGGGTACAAATCCAAATGATCATCTGTCATTTCAACGGCATGCAAATTGAAGCTTGTTAGACTGTAGAAGAATGATATCTTCGGAGAGACGGTCACTCTGGTTTGTGAACCCCGAGTGGCCTCCAACCATTGCCAGTAAATCTGCATCAAAAACTTGAGTGAAAAATACTTTTTCAGATACCCATTCAATCAGGCTGAACTGATTGATACTTGTGCCTGTATTGATATAATTTTTTTTTATACAGTTGAGAATATTCTTCTCATGTTTTTAGCTCCACCTATAACACAGAGTGTAATGAGTGGCATTACACAGAGTGTAATGAGTGGAGCTTATCAAATCATACGTGAGCTCCCATATGTGTCTGTGCAATGGTTTGCTTTAAAATGCATCTCCTTTTAGGTCTAAACAGTTTTGCTTTTTAAAGTCTGGTTCAAGTGAGATTTTGTAGCTTCATATAGCTTGTATTTTGCTAAGAGAAATTCTATGTATGTTTTTGATTAAGCTTCTGAAAGGTTTTAAGAAAGTATCAGATTTCATGTCTCTTTTAGCTGTAGACATTGTACTCTACGTACTGTATACATGGCTAGGTCTCATACATTCAGTATGTGTGTTTCCTATTAGCACTTCTTTTTAACTTAGGATATTTACTACTTTTATTAAACATATCTAAAAGCTGATATAATATTATTAATTTGTGTAGTATTACCTTTCATATAAGATCATAATTATGCAATTTGATGAAAATTTGAGTGAATTACGGGATGATAAAAAATGCTACATCGAGACTTGAGCCGTGACTTGTGTACATGCAAAAAAGCAATCGCTGGTAGTTAGTTGCAGTCAAATCTAATATGTGGCCAGAAATAAAGACAATATCTCAAGCTTTGTAATGATACTTGGGTTTTAAGTTTTCGATGATTTTTTCACAGAAAAAAGTTGAAAAACATTTATTTTCATTTTTAAGCATGTTTATTAAAATGCAATTTCAAAAACTCAAACGTTGCTTGAAAGAGAATTTTATTTTTAAAATGAGATATAATTTTTCACGATGCCCCATTTACACGCCAAGCAACTCGTTTTTTAATTGACCCATGATTATTTTGCAATCACATCGAAGTTACGTTGTAACTTGTAAGTTCTAAGTTGTAAACAACGGCATACTGTAGCTGGATTTCCCATATTTTCGAGGGCAATTTGTATTGATTTTCCTTTTCTAATTGTATGTAATGTTAAGCAGAAGTTATCTTAAGCTAAGCTTAATTAAATGATTGATCAGCTGGAGTTATCATTTCTCGATCAACTGAACAATGTGGGTACGCTGTATGTACCATCATGAAATTTCTTGATCTATGCATATGATTTGTTCAATACTATCATTGCTGAAGAAAATTAACTTTTGATTAAATAAACTTTATTTCTCATATTTTAAAACAATCACTGTGCAGCTTATTAGGGCCTGTCTTTTTTTAGGCGAGTTAAACATTTCTTGATAAACTGAACATATTGTGGGTATGCTGCTACTGTGTTTTTTTTGTAACTTTAAAACTTTCATCACAATTACTTACAGCCACCTTGGCCTATGGCCTGTTATTTATTTTTTCATGCAAGTGCCAGAGTTTTTATTTGTTGATCTACCGAACATTGTGAGTACACTGTTATTATGTGTGAACTGTCTTAAATTGTCTTGATCTACGTGTATAATTGGTTTAGTAATGATATTGCTGAGGACCTTTTGATTAAATTTAAAAAAAAAATTATCACAATTTTTCTTCTTTTTCATAAAAATTGGAATATAGGTTCATTTAAATTGGTTTTAATGAAATTAAATGCACCTAGTTTTGAATACTGTCATAGTAAGTAACCCAAAATGTGGGGAATTCCAATTAATTTCACATGATTATAAATTAATTTTTTGATTATGTGTTTGTTTGTCTTGTTATTTAAACACATTTTAGCTAGAATCGTACAACTGTCAGCTTAATTATTTATTTGAAGCACACTGAAATAATTTCAGATTTGCACACTTTGACCCAATCAGTGAATTGTCTCACTTCTTTTTAATGTTTATTAATTATTTAGGTCATTAATTAGACTTTCCTTTTGTTTATTATGTCCCTACATGCTAATTCTATACAAGGCTAAACCATTTGCTAAAAACACAGCTTATTCAGTTTTAAAACTGCATTCAAATCAAATTTAGCAAATTTTACATTAAAACGCATTTGTACCACTTTTCCCAATTTAGTGTATGTTTACACTATAACTATGTCAAAAAAACTTTCACGATGTCATTTTATCAATCATTTATTTTTTTTAAGTTGGAAGAGAATATTGTACAGAACAAGAAAATAGTTGATATCAGTGGTAAAGTAACATGTCCAAACATTTGTTAAACTTTGAAAATGCTTGTTTCTTCAAAATTGACAAAAATGGGGCCAAATCTGGTTGTCAAGGAAACGATCATCAACAGCTTAGAGGTAAACAGATTTAAGCTATCTTTTTATAAAGAAGTTTGCAGCTGAGGTTAATGCTGTGTGATAGATTCAACAGTGAATTGCATCCATTGAAGGAACTCTTATTTTACAAAGACAGTGATAAGAGCAACAGATGGGATTTTGGGACTAAAGGTATTTACTTTCTCAGAAACCAACAAGTGAGATGACTAAACAATGGGGCTATTCAACAAAACACACAGGAAAGTTGAAGCTTGGAATTTTAACATAATGAATAATTGCCCCCCCCAAAAAATGAGTAGACTTCAAGGAAATCTTTCAATTGCATTTAAAAAGATCAGATATGACAGAAATAAAATTGCTTTTAAAATCAAACCAGTCCATTGGTTTTAGCACTGCTATGGGTTGAGCTATAACATTGTTTTTAATTGTTTAAAAAATTTATATCCTCCAAACTTTTTTGTTAGGAAGTTTGTTTTAGTATTAAATTAC
>JAIGNY010000864.1:540000-587500 GCA_020152595.1 Chiridota heheva | reverse complement strand
AATATCTCCTGGTCGGAATAACATATGAACATGATTTTTGTACTACATTGTTTCTAAACAATTTCTCTTTCTTACGAAAGGTTTTGAAAGAACATGGGAGTATTCCTTAAAGTTATTACTCTTAAGTAAGACAACATGAAGAATATTGATCGGAATTCAAAACCCTTTCATTCAAAAGAGTTCTTAAAACTTTTCATAGCATAACAGAAGAAGATGACAGTATAAGAAGGGTTAGTCACCCCATAAAAATCCCAAACTAACACCACCCCCACCACAAAACAAAAATACAGAAAAAATTAACAAAATCAAAAATGCCTGAGTCAGTAAAATATTTATCAATGTTGACTTTAAAATTGTGAACAGATTTGGAGTTAACCACCCACTCAGGCAAACCTTTGTACTCTTTAAAAATCCATTGAGAAGATAATGCGGAGCAACAAACTCTCCCTGAGAACTCCTCGGTTAACTTCAAGCTTGGCAGACATGCATATCTAGTAGTGTTAATTAATTATCAAAGCTGATATGATTTTCTTTTTTATGACATTGATGTTGATTCGAAGTTACCCACTCTTTATTAATGCATTGTGGCTGGATTTTGAGCCATGCAGCCTATAAGACTTATTATTATCATTATTTTAGTTCATACCTTCATTGACCTTCCACAACCAATTCCCAACAGATTAATTCAACAGTATATCCCTGGATTTTAAACTCGCTTGTTTAAACTTCCCAACTTAATATTGATCAGCTGGATGCCATTGCTATAACTACATGCCATGTCATTCATGTTTAACATGGACATGATGCCTGTACATACCATGTGATTCATGTTGAACATGGATATGAGGATGTGCTAAGTGGTTAATTAATAGCATGATTGGGCGACACTCTTCCTGAAGGTGAAGAAATATTGCTCACCTTTCACCATTTAACCCTCATGTCCAAGTGGTTAATCACAACATATTTGACACTCAATTGATCATAAATAATGTCCTTTTTATCACATGAAACATTCAGGAGGAATTCCTCGTGGCATATTTCACAGTTTATCATGTACCGTGTTTTCACTGGATCCCAGGATCGTGATCTCCAATGATGACCGTGTTTGTGATTCAATAGAGAAAGGATGTTTACGTGTTCTCACTTTTGAGTGAGAGCTCGTGATTAAGAACAATGCAGCTGGTTTGATCACAAGGCACAGGCAAGCAGGAAGTTACTTGCCTGTGATATGATTGAAAAAGCATGTTGTATATCAAGTTAAGGCACTATCTTGATCGCGCTTCACTGATTTGCTTTTTAGAATTTCAGATTTCCTGCATCATTATCCTGCCCTCAAGTAGAATCATAATCAATTACGAATTAGCAGATCTGATTACCAGCAGTGGGGTTTTATCACCTACAGTGTGTTTGATTGGGAGTGCGCACTCGAGTGAAAACACACTTATTTTCATGATCCTGTCAGTGCTGATTTTATTAAGAACTGTTATATATATGAAGATATGTATAAGCGTCGATGTTAGTTTTGAGTATCCGCTTGGGTGGTGACATTTACTTGAGTGTAATGTTCATCGTTCTTGACATACAACTTCTGAAATATGCGCATGGATTGATAGGGATTAAAATATGTTTGCAGCGTTTGAGGTAGTAAAGACTGTATATTTATAAAAGTCATTTATAAGCTCAGAAATAAAGTAAAGATTCTTACAATTTGAAAAGACTATTCTATTAAGAAATTGATGCTTAGTTAAAATTCGCTCGAGATCAGTAGACCTTAGTTCAGTTATAATCAGTACAAATGGAATTTTCTTTGTTACCTGCATCTACATTTTAATATTAGTGTAGTGTATGTGGATACACTACAGAAAAGAGCATTTAAGTTTTCTATACAATTAATGATAAAATAGATGACATAATTTAGTTCCAAGATTTATATTTTCCCCTTTTTATTTTTCATTAAAGGTTAGTAGCCCCAGAGCGACCAGCGAAGAGGCCGTTGATTCACTTGGGATCCAATTTCAGATACAGTGGCAGAACGTTGTACCAAACCAGACAGGCAACGGCCACAATCGACCGAGATAATCCATCGTTCCAGAGGCACCCATCTGGTGGGAGTGATCGTGGCACTAGGAGTCTTGATGGAGGTAATGGTTACATACCTGGTTTGGGATACTATATACCTGGTTTGGGATACTGTATACCTGGTTTGGGATACTATATACCTGGTTTGGATAATATATACCTGGTTTGGGATACTATGTACCTGGTTTTGTCACATGACCGTTTTTAGGTGTTTTGTACTGGTGTGTTAATGTGACACTTGGCTCCCAAAAAAAAAGGTCAATGTTTGCATGATATTACATTTTGTGCTCAGTGCAAATTTTTGCAAAAGAATTTACAGGTGTCAGAAGGTGTGGCTTAAGGTGTTTGCTGGACATTACAATGATATTCATGACAAGACCATTTTGTATTGAAAAATAGACAACTACATAGTTTAAAAGTGAAAACACTAATTCAAACTTTGTACAGGTTACGTACCAGGATGTTGGAAAAAATGAGATTTTTATATTAAATGAAAAGAAAGATGTATGATTTTAAGCGTGTGTAATTCTGATATTAATGATATTTAAATGTATTAATAATCTCAGTTCTAAACCAATTGACCAAACCAAACATGTATCATATTCCAGTGTATTGCATGGTAAAATGCCAGTAAACATGCCAATGTCAGTAAACGTAAAATTCAATGATTCTGTGCTATTTCTATGTAAGGCTTTTAATTCTGTCGATGTATCACTTTTAATCTTGATGTCTGTTATCAATGTTGAACAGTGCAAATTGTAAAACCACTTAGCATGTAATTGTATTTAACACATGCATTGTGAAATATCATTAATGTTGACCAGAATAAATTTGTAGGAAATTTATCTGTGATGTTTGTGGGAACAGACTTCCAAGTGGATCATAAAATCCCACAAGTATTGATATGGCCTACACTGTGTTGGTAACTCCTTAGACAAATAAATGCTCATGATAATTTGTATCTACCTAACAACAGAATCTGTTGGGCTGAAGTTTAGACCAAATTAATAATCCTTAGATCAGAGTATAAAAGTAATAATACTTTAAAATAGTGCCACATGATTGGGAAAGACTGTACTCGGCGTACTCTGTGCATATATAGACTCATGGTAACTTTAGTTCCGAAGATATCAAACTGTCAAAGGCCTAATGTTACAGGGGAAGAAATATGCTGTTTCATGTTTTAGTCATGTGGTTTGCCTAACTTTTCTAAAAAGTTTTTGATCCCTTTTGCATAAATTTTGAACCTTGGAAATTTTGCATATTAATATGTGTAAAGCTATAAACCAAAGGTGTTGATTATCTTGCCATGAAAATTTACTCGTAGATTGATTTTTTTTTTTTACAGGTCCCTCTACCCATTATTTAATAGTCTGATTTTCACTGTGGTGGATGTCAGTGTCTATTTGATCAATGACTATTTTATCTTGTGACTTCTGATTTGCTAAAATGTTGTTTGGTGGTCTCAACAGGGAACAATGATTTTTTTCCAATTGACTTGTTTTAAAATTGTGTCATCTCATTTTGTAACATGCAAAGAAATCCTAATACTTTATATTAAGTCATGTTTTCTGTATCTTTCGTTGACAACTTATAATTATTGCTCCTTGTCAGTGTGTGATATCAACCAATTGTTTGATGCAATATCTTGCCATAAATGAACTAGTTCCATTTGACTGAAAAGTTTGGTTGCGTATCATCTCATTGCTTCCAAAACTCACAACCCGAAAAGCCTTACCTACCCTTGATAATTTTGACATGTGTTTGTGGTTATATATTATTTTGTTGGTGTGATCACGATAAAATGTTTATATTATCCTTATTTGGAACAATTTTAATTGTGAACGTGTAATGCATCATTGATGTTGCAAGTCAAGTCGTAATTTTGTTGCTTGTCAATTCAATTTATTATCCTTATTTCTTTTTTTCTGTTTACACTAAAGAAAACACGCCTGAACCTGAAGGTATTGTCACACAAGTCTTAAGCAAAACTCTTTCTATTCTAATCCTTCGTCACACATCCTCATTTAGCTGCCCCTTATTAGTTTTGTTAGGTTTTGAGCTCATTAACCATAATTTCAGTTCATTTGTGGCTATATGCTTTTTGTCACTGACTTCCCCACATACTCTGCTTCATCTTATTTTGTAAGGTCTTATGCATTGAATAGTTCTTTTTTCTTTGTTGAACTGCCTGTTGTTCCTGAATTATTTTAGCTAACTATGATTAGCCTGCTTGGTCATGTTCTGTTTGTCCATATGTAAAGAAATAATCAATTAATTAATTGAACAAAACAAAACATAATTGTAAGAAAACTACTTCAATTATCTTATTTCTTTCATGAGTAAGCTTGTACGGTTTTGCCCCATTTTGAAAAATCAAACGGGTTTAAACGGAAAAAAAGTTTTCAATTGTTATTTTGTTTGTTTGTTATAAACCAAAATGATGAACCCTCTGCATCTGACGGTGTAGTTTTTTTGTTTAAGTTTGTCTAGGTTGGTCTAAGTTTGTCTCAATTTATCTAACTTGATTCAAAATATCTAAATTTATAAAGATTTATCATTTTTTTTAAAGATTTTTAAAAATTTATAAAAATCTACAAAGATTTATTCCAGGTTTAATCCAAATTTATAAATTAGTAATTTATTACATATTTATAAATCTGTACTAATCTGGTTAAGTCTGGTTAAATTTAGATCAATTTAAATAGTTAGATAAATTCAAATAAATTTAGACACACTTAGACCAGCCTAGACAAATAAAAAAAAATATATAAAAATACTACACAGTCAGATGCAGGGCTTCATGAATTTGGTTCATAAAGAAATAAAATCAATCAATCAATAAATGTTTGTTTTTCTACGGAACAGACCGAAACCGTGGTCTCAGCAAACCATTTTGAGTTAGGAAACAGGTAAACTGTGCAACCTTATTCATGAGATGCTAAAGATGTTACGCGTTTGTATGAATAGTATTCATTTTCATTTCATTTATTCATTCAACAAAAACTTCACGCCTTTGGCCCTTAGTACAAAAATTATACACAGACTTATTGCTCTGAGTTCATGACAATAGATAAAGACTATCACTAAATTTTTTGAAACTCTTGGCATCTCTTAAATGAGAGGAAAATATATTGTTCATAACAGTAGAATTTTTACAACACATCATCTAAAGTAAATTATCAATAGATAGAATAGAAAATAGTATCGGTATAGGAAGTCTACATTTCAAGAGATGTGCCACAAACATGTTTTTTTTTTCCTTTCTACATGTAGTTTGTTTTGTTTGTTTCTATTCTTTAAAATTATTTTCTCTTAGCAGAAGGAAGTATATCTTGCTGGACTTTTGGTGTTAAATGTCTTATCTTCTCTTTGGGTTTTGGGGAAGTATGGATTTGTCAAAGGATGATCAATAAAAAAGCTCTCCTTATTCTATTTGAACAAAGATTAAAGGATATCAATTTCGAGAATTTTTTTTTTTTTGGGAATTATCTGTAAATAGAAAGTTATCTACATATTGTTTATTTAAAACTGATATAATTTGGGAGAGTACCTTGATTGTGTTTTAGTTCCTGAATATCAAAAAAGTCTGTGTAAATTTTGTATTGGTAATCACAATCTTTGTGTAGAATAATATCCCCAGAGGACAAATTCTGCTTATTTGGTAATCTTGGTTGTATATTGGTAATCACAATCTTTGTGTAGAATAATATCTTCAGAGAGGACAGATTCTGCTTATTTGGTAATCTTGGTTGTATATTGGTAATCACAATCTTTGTGTAAAGTAATATACCCAGAGAACAGATTCTGCTTATTTGGTAATCTTGGTTGTATATTGGTAATCACAATCTTTGTGTAGAATAATAATCTCAGAGAATGCAGATTCTGCTTTTTTGGTAATCTTGGTTGTATATTGGTAATCACAATCTTTGTGTAGAATAATAATCTCAGAGAATGCAGATTCTGCTTTTTTGGTAATCTTGGTTGTATATTGGTAATCACAATCTTTGTGTAGAATAATATCCTCACAGAGAACAGATTCTGCTTATTTAGTAATCTTGGTTGTATTGAGGACGAAGTTCATTTCCTTTTAGATTGTCCTGCCTATAAAAGTCTATGGGAAAAGTGTATCTCACTTTACTTCATCATTATTCTTCTATTGATGAATTAGTTTCGCTGATGTGTTGTAAAAATTCTACTGTTATTAACAATTTAGGTAAATTTATTTTCCTCTTATTTTAGAGATGCCAAGAGTTTCAAGAAATTTCATGATTGTCTTTATCATTGCTATGACCTCATCTCCTCATGTTTAAATATTAACTTGTAAAGTTTTGCATATACTGTAATTCTGTTTGTAAAGAGCTATGAGTTTGTGTATAATTTTTTTACTAAGGGCCGGAGGCCTGAAGCTTTTGTTGAACAAATAAATGAAATTAAAAACATTTTATTCGAAATTTTATTATATGGTAAATTACAATTACTTGAGATGAATGGTTTTGCTAATTTGTAAACAATTCCAGTGGTGTAAAATAAAAACAAAAGATACTTATGTAGAATACACAAGGAATTTGCTGTCATTTAGTCAGTTATTCAAAAAAATCTGTGATAACTGTAAACTTAAAATGTCCCCTTGAAGGCAAAAGGGCAGTATTTTTTATTTATGGTAGAAAATTAATGCATGACCACCACCAGTGTTAATCCTTCTCACTGCACTCATTTCATTTGACTATCAGTATGATCTTCGTGCAGATGAAACACCTGTAGAGTACTGTAGCTTGCCATATGTTTTTGTTGGTAGTCATTTGCTTACATTCCTCTCATTTCACCAATATTCTATGAGTATATTTGCCAAGTTATACACTTCCTTTGCACTTTCCAAAAGAAAAAAAATAACATTCGATGTTGAACTTGAATTTTTTGATTGAATTATTTGCATATTTTTCGTACCTAGATTTGTTAGAGAACACTTCACCATACAGTAATCTAAAGTTAAGTTAGAGACATGAATTGTTGAAAAGCAATTGCATAACATTGGTGAAAACATGTGTATGAGATTGAACATTACAGAATTTAAGTAAAAGGATTGAAAATTTTATACAGGGCCTGCGGAGCAATATTTGAAGTAAGGGGCTGAAGAAGTAAATGGCGAAAATAAAAAGCATTATTATATTCATATTTATATATACATTAACTCCCAATCATATTGGTAGGCATGAGCATAGGAAGGATCACCTGTCAATTAAGTTTCATCGCTGATGTTGCTGCTAATTGGAAAATCTTCAATTTTTGGGGATTTTTAGTTACTTAATATATCTGTGAATTGCTTGTCAATTTTTAGGAAAATTTCATTCATTTTTGTGCAATTTTCTTTGATTTTCGGGAAATCTCGGACACTTTCCTTATAATTTATTGACAATTTTAGGATAACTAATGGGCCGCGGAGCAATATTTCAAGTGGAGGGGCACGCACGTTTAAAACGACAGATCTGAAAGATGGAAATGCAAAATGAGTGAATTGGTAAATGATTAATCTCTTCAGTTGCGTCCTAACTTAACCCCCCACCCCTGTCCTCCATAAAAGAAGAAAGTTTTGACGTGATATTGCTACAATGTTTATACTGTTCAGTTGTTATGAAACTTGAAAAACAATACATGTGACTACGTCAGCAGCGTAGGAAGATATTTGACATTGGGAGGCCAGATGTTATTGTTCCAAAAATTCAAAAAATGTATGAATCTCTTATCATGGTCCAAAACCTATCATTGTAAAGGGAGGGGGTGGAGGATGCGTAAAATGATTTTATGACAATTGAAGTAAAGTTTGCGAAAATGAAGGAAATTTTGCAAAAATTGAAGAAAACTATTTGTAAAGAGGGAGAGGAGGGGGAGGGTTCATGAAATGTTAAAAAAAATTGGTAGATTTTGGCAATATTTCTTGAAAATTGAATAACGTTTCACAAAAAAAGGGAGTGAATTTCTTGAAAATGAAGGAAATTTTCAGGAGAAAAATTCTTTATAATCCAACTCTTTACAATCAATTCGTTAGACCTTCATTTATTGGATGGCCAGAATGGTACTTGCCCCCATGAGGGAGGGGGGCTTGCCCTGGCTCGCCCGTTTCCTTTGTTAGTTTAGAGTTGTCTTTGTAAGTTTAGACTTAAAGTAATTTAACCAAATATTTTGCCAACATTCACATTTTCAGTTCTCGTGGCCTTCACTTCTTTTAGAACTGTAATCATGCATGCCCTAGTCAGATGTTTTCTAAATATCAGTTTTTAGTGGACATGATCCATTGTTCATATCTTTTGCAACAGTTATAGTTACAAAATTGCAGGTCATCCTTATGCTTTGCGAAAAAGTGGGGGGCACGTGTCCCCAGCCCCCCCCCCCTCCTCCCCACCCCTTACTCCGTGGCCTATTCAATTGTGCAATTTCAATCTAATTTGGGGATATTTTTTTCCGTTTGGGCCATTTTTCTCCATTATTTGGAAGATTTTCTTTATTTTTGGGCCATTTTCTTCTAATTTGGGAAATTTCTTCATTTTTAGACAATTTGTTTGGATTTTGAGAAAATATTTGTCAATTTTCAGAAATTTGCAGAGAAGTTCGACCAAAATTTTAAATAATTATACCCAATTTTTCTATTTTACGTTTATTTTTGGGAAATGTTTGTTCATTTTTGGCAATTTTCAGGAAATTTTGTTAATTTTTGTGGGCAAATTTTGAGGAAAATTTTGTAAATTTTTTGAAATTTATTGACAAGTTTGCGACTGCTTTCAAATAATTGTATCAATTGTTAGCTCCCAAACAGGAAAAACAGAAAGCTGAAATCATCTCAGCCTATGGCTTATTATTATTATTATCATTATTTTTTTTATTTTGGCCTAGCAAAAAGTGTTTCCTAAGCCCATAACAATTTCACACTTTTTTGCAGTAGTATACCATTCTAATACTAACAACTCTTATTTCTAGCTTGAGAAAAATGTCTTGCATACATTTTGGGTAACTATAAAAGGACAATAAATAATTTTCTGTCTGCTTATAGCAAGGTATCATTTATATAAAACAACAAATCTGCTCTTATCTTTCCATGTGTCATTTTTGTAAAACATGAACTAATTTTGTTCTTCACTGTGGTTGTCTCTTTTCTAAAAATTAAAGTTTGGATCCTCTTTCGGCTTATCATGTCATACCACTTATTAGGACTTGAAATCAGCCATCTGTGTGTCATAGGTTTTCCTGTTATGGGAAACATCAAGTCAGTTTTATAACAAACGAAAGTGGCTTATCTGTTTTATTTGTAAGATAACAAATGGACGGAGGTATTAGTATTGTGGTTGCATGTGAGGCAAACAACAAAAAGAGACATTCCCAAATGAAGGTCGAGATAAAGCACAACCTAACCTTAACCAAATCATGGATTACAAAGTATCTACATGTATTCAAAAATGTTGTTGAGAAAAAAGAACCTTACGGTAAAGTGTAAGACTTGGAAATGCTTTGTATAGTCTAGTGACACTAGGGAAAAATTGAGTTGAATCTAATAACAACCATGAAAGTAGCAAAAAAAGCTATCATAATTTGTAACATATTGATAACTTTACTAAGTTTACTTTTAGAGGGGAGGTGTGGGGGGGGGGAGGTGTGGGGGAGGGAGGTGTGGGGGCTGTTTTCTCAAACATACCTCCCTAGGCTACAGGAATGCTTTTCTAGCCTATAGGTAAAATAATCTATGCACATATGTGACATCATTTAAAGAGAGTTACTTTCCTAATTTGTTTCATAATCATTTGCCACCAGTATGCCATCTAAGCTCATGAATATTTTCAAAAAGCTGTTATTATGCTGTTATCCAGTACAAAGTTTTAGTTCAAGGCTTCATGGTAGAGCACCCCTGTATCTTCGAGAACGCATTGTTTGTAAAATACCTACACAGAACCTCTGCAATCGTTCATCATTCTAGCTCAATGTTCCAACCGTAAAACTCACAACACTTGGTGAGGGGGGGGGTGGGAGGGGGGAATTTGCATAGAATTAACTACCTAGTGATATACGCAATATTGATAATCACATAAAATTTCGAAGAGCGCTGAAAACCCATTTATTTAAGTTGTATTTTAAGTGTTGACTTCTTTAGCTGGGCATTAAGTGTATCTTCAATTCATGTTATTCTAGTTATTTTTTTTTTGTAAAGCGTTTTTGAATATACGTATACCAAAAACGCTATATAAATTAATTATATTATTATATTACAACAATTTGAAGGAAAACATCGGGCTGACAGTTTTGTTTTAAATTTAGCTTCCTTCATACATCTGCTCAAGTATAATTGGCTATAAAATGAAATATTAAAAGAATTATGCAAAGGGTTTTGCCTTTGACAACTTTGATCAAAAATAATCCACAGTTATAGAAAATTTCTAAAGCCTTTAAAGAATGTTCCACTGGGAATTTAATGCTCTTTCTAACGAGCAACCATGGAAAGTAATCTGGAGGTACCACTAAACCTTTAGATTTTACACTACAAGCCCAGTAAGTTGCTATGGACAACTTGTTACAAACACAGTAACGTAAACACCCAAGTTGCAAAGAGTGAATTGATTATCTTGTGTATCATGCTGTAGTGTATTACTTGCCATATAACAGCTGCTCATCGCACTAATGCATTGACATCCATCTTAATCATTTATATTAAGTACCTCATCAATTGGAAGGTGTATAATACCCTTTAACATGTTTTTCTTACGTCAGAAACGCTTTTATTTTTAGCACCGGTTCTGCATAATGTAAGCCCAAGGTGATTCTTATGTTTTGGTAATGTTCCATGCATTATACAGTGTGTAACTCTGAATAATGTAGGTGATAAATTTAAAGGTTTATTATATATTAATTGTTTTTATTGTTTTAAGTATCAGTGATTTGTAAAGCAAAACACTTCTCTGGTAAGTTTCACTATTGAAATTGTTTACCACAATGTCATGAAACTTGTTTTAGGTTGTTATTCATAGCTTGTGTTCATGCTGTGAGGGAAGTAAGAAGCTAATTTTATCGAGCCATGAGGCTCATAGAGCCGGTGCTTATACCCGGTTTCCATGGCGCAAGCGGATGAGAGTGACACGACTCCCCCTGGACAAGATGCCAGTCCATCACAGATTAACTACCCAGCATTGCTGGTACTCATTTTCACAGCTGAGTGGACTGAAGCAAGTAGAGTAAAGTGTCTTGCACAAGGACACAATGCAGCACTCGCGACGGGAATTGAACCCGGTACCTTTCGAATACGAGCATGACTTCTTAACCACTGAGCCACAGCACCTCTCTAAATTTGAAGGTTTATTATATATTAATTGTTTTAATTGTTTTAAGTATCAGAGATTTGATTTGTAAAAAAACATTTCTCTGGTAAGTTTCACTATTGAAATTGTTTGTCACAATGTCATGAAACTTGTTTTAGGTTGTTATTCATAACTTATGTTTATGGTGTGAGGGAAGGATAATGTGATAAGTGTTACCTGCTTAAATCAGCACATAAAATATCAAAGAGCCGACTAAGCCCAGTTTGGCAGTCATTATTAAAGGCTGGTATGGTATTCATTGCAAAAACTGCTTAAGCTTTTCTGTGGGCAAGATGTTTAATTTTAGTAAGTGAAATGCCAGCAATATGTGGACTTTCTGTTTGTTGTTTGGGTAGACCAATGTGGGATCTCCCTCTGTTGTCTTGATTAGATATCACTGAAGTAACTTTGGGCAACATGGGAGTTCATTCAATTCCATAGCGAAACAAATTCAACCTAAATCAATATGGACCTTTAAAATGTAGTTGTTAACCTTTTATCAAGGTATTTGACCCACATTCAGTTTGATGAGTTCATTAAACAGCGATTGTGTATTTTACAAGCAATTAGCAACCATTAATGGTAGTGCTCAGTAGCTACTGGTAATTATTCTCAGCCAAGGTGATTCAGTCTGGTGATTCACTTTCCTGTTGGTCAGGGATCAGCTCAGAAAATCTTTTAAATCAGTTAATGTGGACCGTGAAAAGCTCATTCAATCTGTACTTGCACTTATACCACCTGTTTTAGTACACTTAGTCTTTAAGTTGTCCAGAAGGTAATCTAGACTTCAAGAGGCAGATTTTCTAGAGCACAAATGATAATGAAAGAATTTTGTGGGATTTAGTCTTGTACATTTTGTGTGATATTAATAAAAACCCTGGGGTGAAGGAAAAGTCTCAATATGGATGTAATACTTCTATTTGAGGTAATGCGACGACGACGAGTGAACACACAATTACAATGACGGGGTCGTCACCTGCGTATTCGGTTATGACAGTAACAATGCTATCACGAAACGCTTAATACAACCCAGACGAGAACACAGGTACGACATACGGACAGACATAACATCGACAACCAAGTCAATGTCCACGGCCTTTGATAACCAGTTGTGGTGCACTGGCGTGTCTACCCAACCCAGGCTTGAACCCAGGGCCTCGTGGTCTGTAGACAGGTATAATAACCGCTACACCACAGTTAGTAGACATTTGAGGTAATGGAAAAAGAATCCCTTAAATAAAAAATAAAAAATGGCAAATATATCCAGACTACATACATTGGTATCACATGAAAAGCGGGAACTAGAAAAATAAATTGTTGCTGTACTAAATTAAAATTGTGCAAGGCTTCTTCAAAAATGACATGCAAGCTTTCCCATTATTGGATTTTTTCACTCTTGATTGATACTTTACATAAAAATCATCAAAATATTAGTTTACATTCTCAGCCTATCCTAAGGCTAAGATTAGGTTGAATCATGATTTCTGGATATAAAGGATGGGTCTATTTTATTAAAGAAACAACATAAAGAACTGTCTTTCTTGTTTCGAGGATTTAACTAATGAAATAATTGTTTTTGTTTTCCTACACAGCTTACAGTCCAACCGACAGGGACTCGCAGCACGAAGATGAAATAACGCTTTCCAAAGCGACAACCTTGGAGGTAACACCCGAGCGCCCTGGTAGTCAATACGAAGACCAGGTACCATTCGCTGATAATCCAGAAGATGCCCAGAAAGTAAGCTATCATCAACTTAACTTGATTCTCTTATGCAAAAGTTAATCGTTGATAACCATGAAATCTGTATTCAATGGAACCAACTCCATCATAACCTGCCGATTGATTGAGCTTTTGTTAAATCATATGAATGTTGGTCGTAGTGCCCACCATGTGAATGTAGAAGGGTAAAAAAAAAAAAAAAAAGATGGTTGTATAGACGTACTCATTGCTGCATCACAGACTGGTGCTTGTAATTATGAAGCTTACTTTGCTAACTAACAATGAAATAGCAATACATTTAATCTCTGGTCAGTGTTGGCTGTGCTTGCACATGCTGCTTGTACCACTCTTGTTATTTGAGTTCAATTTTACCCTGTAGTGATAGAAGAAAACTTCTAGTTTGCATAGTATTTGTCTGTTGTGAGTTATCCATGATTCTGGATGTTAATCATCATCATGAATGTATTTGTAATTTGTTATAAACCTAACTCGGGTCTTGTAAAGAAATAAGCAAATAAAATGATTTGCAGGACCACCACTGAGGTCCAAATCTTCTCAAAGCTTTTGGATTGTCATTGAGAAACTGTCCCTAATTGTTTTTTGTGTTAGCTGAGTGTATATTATTACTCTTGCCATGTAAAATTCATGATTGTATCTGGCTGCTTATCAAACTTATTTTTCTCTTCTCATCAAAAGGAACAATCTATTAATAGTATGTATGTATATATATATTTTTTGCAGAGCGCATAGCTTGGAATGGGGGAGGTGGTGAAAAATGTTGTTTATAATTTTTGAGCGGTTTTGTCCCAACACTTTTGGCCACAAAAGTATCAAGAAGGAGTGAACAAAATTAAATAATGGGAACGCTTGCGTGTCATTTTTGAAGAAGCCTTGCACAATTTTGGTTTAGCTCAGCAACAATTTATTTTCTATAGTTCCCGCTTTTTGTTTGGTACAATGTACGTAGTCTAGAAATATTTGCCATTTTTTATTTATGGGATTCTTTTTCCATCACCTCAAATAGAAGTATTGCATCAATATTCTGAGCACCTGTACAAAGTATATGAGAGTATTAAGGATAACATTAGGATTAAGGAAAATAGTTAAGAGTTAAAAGTCTACAGGTAGCATGTTGTGGGTTGTGTAAAATTGAGCTGGGGCAGCGATGGGACTGCAGAACATGATTGATGGAGAATATTGTCTGAAATTTGTATCCAAACATTTTCATAGGAATTATACATAGGATGTCAGAAAAATAACATTTTATTCTCATGTATATCAAAAAGCATTTTTTTAGATCATTTATTTTAGTGGGGAGGGAAGAGTGTGTGACGTAAGTGAAAATGAAGGGTAGGATGTGATGAGGTCAATTAGCATATAAATATAAAAAAATGTGCGGAAATGGGCAGTTTTGTATGGGGAATTATGTCAATTTATGCACATACAGTGGGGGGGGGTGGCGTAAATGATAACTGCTAAATGGAAGCATTCTGTTTATCAACTTGAATATCAAATGCCAAATAGACAGCTTTGATGCCGAATTTCCATCATTGATGTTGCCTTTTCAATTAGTAAACTAACTGCGGGTTTCAAAATTAATTTTGATTTCATGAATGATTTTTGGATCATTTTCCTAGGTTATTTGCATATTTATTTAAGTTTGTCACATATTCTGAATTATAAATTAAAATGATTGTACCATCATGAATGAACGCACAACATGATAATTCAAAAGTCATTTGCATAAAAAAATATACTAATTTACATTGGCAAAAAGCACGCATCTCACGGTTTGCGGCAATTAATAGAGAAAGAGTAACCTATAGATTTACAACATACCTAGTGCAAACCTTTGGTTTCTCGAGAACTATCATAAAATTAAATACGGTGTAGATTTAGGGAGGTGTAGATAGTACATATTTATCAAATTTAAGTTCCTTATAAGATTTCAAGAAATTATTTTTTAAGTTAAGAAATAACAGAAAACGACAGGATTTATTGCAAATCGATTTCCTCAACTTTGCAATAGTGCAAAAGACCAAGTTGCGGTGCCTCTACAATAATCGGATAATTGCGCTGATTATTTTCGGAATTGATTGAATCCACATTTATTATAATGTTATTAATCCCGTATTTCATTATTTCCCTGGGGAGTAGCCAAAAGTGACGTACTTGCCACCATTTGTGGTCGTTTCTAATATGGTGCTCACTGTCGTCAACAAGTCTTCAATTCTTAACATTTAAAATTGACGACAATGGCCATACAACTTATTTCCTTCATTATTTATTTGATCTTAACATAATACTCTCAATTTTTCAAACGATTGGCTTGCTGAAGGAGTACGTACAAGTGTATTGCATTAGATTCCCCCTCCGTACTGTATTTCATATGATACACACCTCATTCTGAACGATGTCACGAGCTTGCCCTCTATAAGTATGAATTCCCATTACTTCATTATCATGTCATTGGCTGTTATATACTTTGTACAGGCGCTCAGACAATCGTGGCCAAAAGTAGTTGGGACAAATCCCCACTCCCCTCGATCAATGTTGAAAGTTGCATTTTACCATGTTTTTGTAAAGCGCACAACATTAAAAGGGGGAGGTGGGGGAAAATGCCGTTTAAAATTCTTGAGCGGTTTTGTCCCAAGACTTTTAGCCATTATTGTAGGAATTTTTACCAATGGTTATTGGAATTTTGGGCAGTGTGGCTGCAACTTGTAGGTTCAGAAAAAAACTTTGTCCAAGAATATCAAATCATACGTAATCTGGATTTTTAATGCCTCTTCGCTGGCAGATGATAATTGTGGCAAGTTACGCCAGGACAACAAATATTTCTTGTCGTTACGCTTCAAGAAGCAAAAAATGTAACAAGTTTGAATCACATGGTATCATCTAGTAATGATTGTGCGTTAAGTTTTGTTGTTGCTAGTGTGTTTACGACATCATAAACCTGTTGTACTTATGTAACAATTAAACATTAGTTATATAACACTTGTACTGCAAAAATCAGTTATGTGTTTCTTGCAAACACATGTAGAAGTAACTGACCATTTTTTTTTTTAAGTATATGCTGATCTGCCAGAGTTAACAAATATTAAAAAATTGATTTTCCATTTTCCACCCTTCTCCTGTGATCCTGAAGTATCGTTCTCTCGATTCGGAAGATGAGTGCAAGAGTGGGGTAGGTTGAAGCAACCAACTAATCTAGTGTCGTTTTGTCAAAAGATTAAAATAAAAAGAAAGTTTTGAATTTTGCAGTTATGCTACCTACATTTTAATTTGCGTTTTTTGTATTTTAAACTATCATCGTTGACAAGAGTACCCAAATCCCTCGAGTGTTTGCATTCACACTTTCACATTTCATTTTTTTTTAATTTATAAACTAAACAGCTTTGTCCTGGCATGTAAATTCTCTTGATTTATTTCTTTTCTTGGTTCGAAAAAGCACAGCGAAGTCAGGTGTGAATTATGTAGCGTAATAAATAATTCAAATATTTTTATTTATTCAAAAGAAATGAAATTTGATTTTGTAGATCGGGTCCATGGCTGTAATTTCTGGAGGGACAGGGGGATCACTTTTCAGCAGAATTAAAAAAAAAAAAAAGTTGTGAAAAAAAAGAAGTCCCCTGCTTTGTGGAGGAAAAATAATATCCCTGTTTGTAAACAGGGTTGTGCATTGAGTGACTCTCATCCGTGAGTTTATACCTGTGGGATTCAGACCTGACGTCGCCATGACAGTTTCTTGGTGGTTTGTTTTTATTACCAACTTCCAGAAGGTGACATTTATGCATTGGATGTTTTGAAAATAATCATTGATGCATGAGTTTTTTTTCTTTTTATTTTCTTTATACAAAAGGTATTCCAATCTTAATTCTGCTTTATACTTGAAATCTTTTATGTGTTCCAGAAGGAATAATCTTCATTTGACAGAAATGCCGATTTTGTCAATTGAGTGGGGTTTCTTTTTTAGAGTGCAAAAAAAGTGTATTGATATCATGTAAAGGAGTTACAATTTATATTTAGGAGTTATTCTGTATTTAAAGGATTAGTTCAGTGGTCAAGCATGTTTATCTTATATAAAGGAGGACTTCAAAAGAAACAAAATGGTGAAGAAAACATTCAAAAATCTTATTCCGTTAAGGAGATATCTGAGTTCAAATTTTGGTATAATTTGTATAAAAATGAGTGAAGTCAGACTAGTTGTGACATCACAGCCTCAGATTCCTCAACATCTTTATGTATTTTAAAGAAAGTATATTGGATTATTTTAGTATTTAAATCATTTTTCTTCAAACTTTCTTCAGGTGGTATATTATAAATACTCCTCCTAGATTCATCAGTTTTACTACTTTTTTGACATATCCCATGGTTTCTAAGCCACAAAATCGCAGGAAAAATTATTATAGAATAAAATAAAAACTGAGGAACACTGATGCTATGACATCACAACTAGTCTTGATTTCAGTCGTTTCTATACAGACATACCAAACTTTAAACGTAGATATCTCCTTTATGGAATAAGATTTTCAAATGCTTTCTTCACCGTTTTGTTTCTTTTGCAGTCCTGTTTGATATACAATAGACTTGCTGGACCACTGAACTAATCCTTTAAATGTGTCTTCTGACTAGCTTACAGCATTTGTTTTGGTAACATGCTCCTTTGTGGAGTGATGGCTTCAGGAAGATGTAATGTTAAAGTATTTAAAAAGTTTAAAGGAATGGTTTATTCTGGTACTTATAATAATAAAGCTTCAAAGACAAATGATTGGGGCAAAAATTCCTAAGAGTTGAGGAAGTTGTTTATAGATTTAAAGAAAGCTAAAAGCAAAATGTAAAAGTTGGTTTTGATGTGGTGAGTTGCAGTGTCGTATTACTGTGCAGGATTGCTGGATTCCTGCACATATTATTAAATCTTCCCTTGAAAATAATTAAAAGGGAGTGGTTGAATTCCCTTAGAAAAAATATATAAAAAAATTGTCTGAAAAAATGTCTAATTTGGTCTTTTTTCAGCCTTAGTATTTTAGCCTTTTTGGTTTTTTCGTGAAAGGATTTCCGCCCCCTCTTTTTAAAATCCCCCTCCAAAAAAAACAAAAAACACGGGAAAATCACTCCCAAATTTGTAACTGTAGTGTGAACACAGGTGAGTTGTGAGTGATAGAAATTATATGTATTTCTTGGTACTGAACAGTGACTGAAAGGTATTATCCAATTAGTAAAAGTTGTGCGAGTGTGATCATTGTTGGTGCATGCGATCTGTGATCATTTTAAAGGATTAGTTCAAGGAAGTCAATCTTATCTAAAAGAGGACTTAAAAATGGTAAAGAAAGCATTTAAATATCTCATTCCATGAAGGAGATATTCAAGTTTGAAGTTTGGTATCATTGGTGTAGAAACAAACTGAAATAAGACCAGTTGTGATGTCATAGCCTCAGATTCCTTAAAGTATTTATGGATTTTATCATATTTTGTCCTGGGATTTTGTGGCTTAAAAACTATTATTGTGGCTTAAAAATCATGTATGTCAGGAAAGTATCAGAATCAGACAGAATCTAGTAAACAGTAAAAAAGTTGAATTTTTTTTCTCTTCAAAATACATTAACAATTGTTAAGAATGTGAAGACCTTCCATAGTAGACTTACTACACCAGTCATTTCTACAACTTCTACTCAGAAAAGACACAACTTTATACTAGAATATCTCATTGAAGGATTAAGCTATTTGAATGCTTTTTTTTAACCATTTTTTTTTTTTTTTAAAGTCCTCTTTCATATGAGATAAACTTGCTTGACCCCTGAACTAATCCTTTAAGTCATTGTTGGTTGAATATTCAGCTGGTAAACTCCAGCTATAATATGTCTGATACTGGCCTCATAGAATGAAATGCAACTCTTTTGATCTTGTAAAGCATGAGGTATTCTCCTTACGAATGTACAAATTGTGTGATAGCAATAAAGCCCAAAGTGGCACCAAATGTCCTCCATTTTGCCTCCTGGAAACAGTTTTTGACAAAAAGGTTACTCGTTCACCATATGTCAGATGGACCTTAACTTACCCTTGCACATCATGCCTACATTATACGATCACTGGTAACTAATGCACATGCACCATTGTGAACATACTACCATTATTTGTCCCCAAACACTGCTGGAGCTTAAATCACTGTGCATATGTACGAGAGCTACGTTTTGTTAAGTTCAGGTTTTGTAATCACTGAATAGGCAAATTATATTTCTTTTAGACAATTTTCTATATTTTTTTTACGTGTCTTAATGGCAAATCCGTATGATTTGCCTACCCATAGGCCTAAAGTGCAATAAACGGGAATCGTCGAACCATTCCTATAAAAAATATTTTGTTTTCTTGCGCCATTGTGGCAAAGCAAACCAGGTCTGTCTGACATATTATGACTTGGTGTTTTCTTGCAAGACTGATTGATGTGGTTGTGAAATATGTGTTCTTTGTTGTTCATCAAGTATTCTTATGTCAGACAAAGAATTGGCAAGCAATTAAGTGTTTCATTGTACATTGGATAATAAGATTGTGCAGTCTGCAATTCACCAGCCTCTGGTACTTCGCTGGGTATGGTGTTAAAATCATTCAGCAAATAATTTGTATACAATTAAAAGGATATTTGTGTAATATTGTAGTGCAAGATTTCATAATCATTTTTCAGGTGTTGAAATTCAAGCTGTCGTATATTTGTATATATTCTCTGTTAAAGGATTACATTTGTGACAAAACATCCAACTTGTATGATATAGGGGACAAAACAAAATTCTTTTAGAGTTGTGTTGAAGTGACTAAAAACAGACTAAAACAGCTTCAGGTTTGTCAACAAAAGACTGAGTGTTTGATGTCACTCCTGCACTAAACTTGCTGCACCTGTCATTTTAAACTAAACTTTGGATGTGTATGGCTCAATATGACCTAATTGCAACAAAAAAACAATACCTTAGGGTAGTTTGGACACACGTAAATAAACTTTAAAACTAAACCTTAAAGTGTAAGGACCTTATATGGCTCACATGAGTTCATGTTATGTTAATTAATACAACCTTTAATACCAAACAGAATGTAAATCTTTGTGCTTTTCATATACTACTACATCAGAAATTAGATTTAAAAAGTTGTTTACTTTTATTGCAATAGCAGACCACATGGAGGAGTACATGTTTATACTCACAAATCCTTTTCTGACTTTATAATTCTCTGGGATCCTCTTCTGTCAGCTCAAAGCTTGTAGATAGGCTGAAGTTACCGTAATGTCAGTTGGATAAATCTGGATGCACATTCTATAATCATAGTATAGGAGCTGGTTTTTCCAATGTCTATCTATTGCCTCAAATGTAGGTATTGACTTAAATGTTCCTACTGAACATGGTAAGCTATTCCAATGTTAACTGAGCGATGAACAAAAACAATTTTTCTGATATCGTGGACGGATTTAATATAAACTATTCAAGCAGCTAGTGCTGCAGTGTATCATTTTACCAACAATACCAGCATGTATGTTTAGTATAACTGAATAAGCTATCATAACAACATTGCTGGGTTTCTTCAAGTGATGTGCAAACACTGCATGTCACAAGTTGAGGGGGAATTTCTCTTTGCAATATAATGTTTTTCTCCCACATCCCCACCAAAAAAAAAATGTGTCTGTTATTGACAGATAATGTTTGCCTGCATATGTGGCATCGCTGCCTCTCCCTTGCCTCCACAGCAACACAATTATGATGTCTTCTTTGGTAAGACTGACAGTGCCTGTTGTAATCTTTACTGGAGGATTCCTATATCTCACAAACACAATTTCAGAGTGGAGTTGGAATTAATTTTAAAATTCCCCACGATTCTAAATAAAGGTGTCGAAATTGTTCCCACGAAAAATTGCAACATAAATAATATTAATGTAGTGAATACATCTTTATATGCTTTCCTCTTTTGCAATTAATGTACTTTCTATCACACAATTACATAGGGTACGTGTTTAAAGCACATATTTACCACATATACTATTGTTTACTCAAGAAATCGGAAAAAAATAGTAAAAAATTCTTCCCACGAATTCCCACTTTTCGACGGTTTTTACTGCCACAACAGTAGATTTTTTTCCAGCTCCGTTTCACAGGAATTAAGCAGGCTCAAAAAAAAAAAAAGGATTTAATTTGGTATAATTCATTAATATATGGAAGGAAATTGGATTTTTAAATCAAAATGAAATGAAGCAATCTGTTACAAGGTGGTAATCATGCATATCTGTAGGCAGCGCCTCCACCCTGTCAGTAGGTGACCTAAATTTAAGCGAGTGTTATAGTAATGATTAGATATCGTTAATTCTTCAATTGATTTAATTGAAAATGAGAATACCATTTGAAATGAAAAACTGCATCAAACAGCAGGGATTGCTTTCGCAGGAAGAATAGCTCTTTAGCTTGAGGAGAGAAATTAATCTTTTTGAAAAATTGGTGAAGATTAGTTTGAAACAGAACTGTGGTAATTTATGGATGTAGTGACAGTTTGCTTCATATTGGAGGTTCAGGTGTAAAATTCAGCAAGAATTTATAGCAATGTTTTTTTTTCTTTCTTAAAATTCATGAGGTAGATATTCACTGATATCCTGTTAAGTGATAAGCATTGGGGCATATAACTGTTTATATTTGAATAATTGATGTGAATGCAAAATGAATTTGGGAACAAAAAATTGTGTATAAGAGATGATAATTCATCTGTAATGCGTCATATTATCATGGTTCAAAAACAGTTCCTACTTATCAGTGTTCTTCTCAACCTTTAAAGCAGCCCCTTATCTATTATCAAGTTTCCTGCTTGAGATAAATGACATGAAATGCAGCTATAAATCTCAAAATGATTTTCTAGACTATCGTATTAATGGTATTTGAAGAAGTTGAATTATGATTCTCAAAGATAAAGGGCTTTTTAAGTGATATTCAAAGTTTCTTTTGAAGTGAGCATTATCACAGTGCTTGGTTTCTTGAGTACTGTGTTTTAGCAATTAAATCGTCCTAGTGATGTAGTCAAAATGAAATACCTTTTAAATCCTTTCTTTAAAAGGTGTCTTGAAAAGGATTCAGAAATAATTAAATGGTTTCAGTAGAGAACTTGAACGTTGTATTCAAAATTGTTTTGTTAATGACTACATTGAAAAGGTTCGTCTATCTTAGAGATAAACCAAAATTACCATATAAAATCGAAGAATGAAATTTTGGAAAGAAAATTGGGACTTAAAAAGTTATTATTTAAATTTTTGAAGACAATCACTTGGAAATGGCAACAGTATGCACCGCTTTATTTTCACAGGAATTTACTTTTCACTCGACGATTGTTAGTAACATAGGAACCTATCGAGCGATCTGAATGTTAGTTGTCCAAATACCAGGAACCTATCGAGGGATCTGAATGTTAGGTGTCGAAATACCAGGAACCTATTGAGCAATCTGAATGTTAGTTGTCCAAATACCAGGAACCTATTGAGCAATCTGAATGTTAGGTGTCCAAATACCAGGAACCTATCGAGCGATCTGAATGTTAGGTGTCCAAATACCAGGAACCTATCAAGCGATCTGAATGTTAGGTGTCCAAATACCAGGAACCTATCGAGCGATCTGAATGTTAGGTGTCCAAATACCAGTAACCTATCGAGCGATCTGAATGTTAGGTGTCCAAATACCATCTCCAATGCAAAGCAAGAAGTATTATCAGTACAAAAAACAGTGGATGTCTTTGTGTCGGTGTGTTAGGATATCCTTTACACAGAGACGTACAGTGTGTAACAAAAGCATTCAAGATTAATATGTCCCTACTTCCAGTGTTCCTATAAACAACATTTATAATACCATTAAAGTAATTGGAACATGCAATTGAAGTGCACCATACTGATGGATCCATCAATGAGTAGTGACAGAAATAGGCCAAAAAGAACAATGCAAATTTCCAGTTTCGAGCATGAGGAAAGTTGAAAAGTGTAAAACTAAAAGCTTCATCTGTTGAAACAATTTGCTTTGCTTGGCTGGTCCCTTAATTAAGTTTTCAAGAATATGATCTAATTGTTGTTTTCATACATTTATTCAAGAGTTAAATTATCAGGAAGAATTCTTGTTGGATATCATTTGTATACTCGAGACTGTAGGGTATTAATTACTGTTGGAAAATATCTTTGTGCTTTGATAACAATTTGCATTGTTTTAGTTTCTTATTGATTTCAAAAGGTGCCTTTGAATGTTTTGTTACATCCACAAGTGTTTTTAAAATATTTTGAATGTTAGAATCCAAACACACCTTGTTTCCTAGTTTTAGGAGTATAATATATATTTTTTATAAATACCATGAACAGAATCTTTCTTTGAAGAAAGATAGTGGTTCCAGTTACAGAACTAATGAATATTTTGGCCCAAAGCTTCTTTTTTTCCCTCTTCAAGTGAATTTTTTGTTTTGTTTCATGTTTTCCTTCACCCCACTAGAGATGTCTAAAACTGGATCATCGTAGTATTGTTAGCCAAATTGCTTAGAGGCCGCAACAAAGTGCTCTTTAGACTTACAAAGAAGCAGACTATTTTCAGACATGTTATGTAGGGCATAAATTGTTTTCGGGAAGTGATGGAAAAAACCCTTCAACATGAAGAAATTGATTTTAGTCAGAGGAGGGGGATATTATTTGTCTAAACACTTGAAAAAGTAGAGCGTGAGAAGTACTATTGATAATAGTTGGGAATGTATAGACTTTAGTCCATTCGTTGTCCACCTGATGAATTAGCTGGTGGATTGATGGATGGTTTGAGATGGTGTGTTATCATGAGCATATCAAATATTATGGGTTGCTGTATAAGATACATTAAAAACACATATTGCTGAGAAATTAAGTAAGACAAGTAAGCCTTAATGCAACTTGTGTTTTTTGTTTTTAAAATGGAGTCTTATGAGGAACATATCAATTATTATTGCTTGTTGTATAACATGCAACAAAAGCACATTTTCCAGAATTTTAAGTAAGTAAAGTAAGCCTTAGTGCAAGTTGTGTTTCTTTTGTTTTTAAGAATGGTGTCTTATCATGTGCATATCAAATATCATGGGTTTCTGTATAACATACAGCAAAAACACATGTTTGAGAAGTTGAGGTAAGAAAAGCAAATGTAACTTAATCCAATAAAATTAGTAAGAGAGAGAAAGACAACTGACAAACATATAGTAAAATCATTTACTCATCTTTGGATAGTATTTATCTGTACTGTAGTAGCTGCTTATAGCTCATACGCTATGTACTCATTATGTGCACATTCTTTTCCCCACTCTTTATTTGGTCGCCACACAGGACGTTGATTTTACCTCTGATGAAGGGGAGTATGATGGGGACACCGGAGAACTCACCAAGGAGCTACACAAGCATCCCCTTTTTGCGGTCTGTCTCCCACCCCCTTCAGTAGTTCGTTATTATCGGTGTTCCCCATATGTTGCACGGATGAAGTGTTTGCGTTTTGTTTTTTGGAGCAGTGGCATTTGTAGATCAGCTTCAGAGCGGTGCATAAGTTTCTGTCCCTTTTGTCAGTGCATCATTTCGTTTGTGACCATTGTTTTAAGTAGCCTTGAAACAACTTGTGTATTATCGCTAGATGTGTTTAAGATGTTAGATGGTAGCCATCAGTAAGCTATTATTTGTTTTGTTGCAACACACAACTTGGTCATTAAGATTGCATCAGAAGGTAGTTACATATTTGTTTTTAGTCAAATCAGTTTTTCTGTATAAAAAAACGTTTGTATTTTAAACTTTTGCATTTTGGCAGATTACTCACTGTTGGAGTAGGTTTAAGAGCGAACAAACAAAATTTATTGGTGGCCCAAGTAGGTGGGATTTCCATTTTTGATAAGAAATCGTGCTAAGTGCCTAGCTTAGGAGTCTTGATGGATTTTTCCCCTGTATGTGCTTTTTTTGTCAACATTTTTAGTAGCATGAAATTAAGTGTTCTGATTTTTGTAAAAATTCACTTTCATTTGTGCATTGTAAGATTATTGCTACTACACTAATCTTGTTTTCTGCCACATTTGGCATGCAAAATGGCACCTCACAATTCAACCTATTTTATGTAAAAAAATAAGTGATGTGCCACGTGTTGTAAGGCATCTCACATGTGACCTTTAGTAAGGCTGTGTAGATTAAGTCCATCAGCAGTATTTTATTCAAGCATTGTCATATAAGAATGAAGAAATTAACAAATTCAATATGTATGTTTTGCATCAAGCACCGAATATTCATTTATGAAAATTAGATGTATCAATTCTGCAGCTGTTGAAGAATGAATCTGCTCATATTGAAATGGTCCTATTTGGCAGTTTAAAAAATTAAACTTATGATTCTGGATTGCATGCGTCAGACTTGTACATGTATATAACGCTCATTCAATTTCAATAATGATGTTTTTTCCCTCCCTGTTTCACCCCTGATTGTACCTGCGACCTCAGTGATACAAGTGTTTGGTTTTTCCATTTTCTTCACCCCTTAAGACTGAACACCTTTCGTATAGGAAAAAGTCTGCAAGACAAAGGGTGGTGCAGTAGACGACGTAATTGTTTTGTAAAATCTGAATTGATAATATAGATCCGTTATTTTGGTTCAAACACAATGGAAATGTACATATTAGTGTATATGTTCTTGATATCACAACCCACAGTTGTCTGCTGTTAATTTCATAGGTAGAATTGTTCACCCCCCCACCCCCAAAAGTAAAATTTTGAGTCAATGATTGCTTATTTGTCATGGATCAAGGCAAAAAATCAATTCAATTTTTGTAATTATTAGTTTATAGCACCTCAGGTTTAACCTCTAGTACATGTTCGAAAGTTACCAGGTTGTCTGAGAAATGTTTGAGAGAAAGAACAAACTTATCTTTTTATTATACTCAAAAGTTCAACCTGTACTTCTCAAGAAAAAATGCAAGAAAAAAGAAAGAAAAAAAATCATCAAGTTTTAGTCTTAGAATTATTTTCCTGAAAGGAAGGAATGTCATACATCTTAAATATTTAGATAGCTGACATAATATCACAAACATTTGTTGCAAGATATTGCAGTTAGAGATATGATAAATGCCTTTCAAGGATGTTGTAGCAAAATAAAGGCTTTGAATTTGACCAAAAACTTAATACAAATATAAATTGAGAGGCATGAAATTTTAGGAGAATTTTTTTCTTTTGCATACCTCTGGTATATGTATTGTCATTGTATGTGAGATATGGTTTGTTTTAATGGAGTCGCAGTAGGTTTTACTAATAAGTTTTTTGACCAGTATAAAGTATTCTTTAATTGAATGGAAGTATAAATACTACGTGGCGATATTATTGCCGTTTTGGGTGCCTTGTCTTTGACTCCGCCTCCTGGGCGCATTTTCAAAAAAGTGCTGGTAGAGTATGGATTAATCAACCCGTTGGTGTTAATTTCTCATGGTTTTAGCGGCAGAGAAGCTACAGAAACAAAATGGCAGCAGATATGAACAGTCTCATAGTATCATATGTTCACCTTTATTAGCAACTACAATGCATTTCTATCAAAAAAATATTGGTTTTGAATATCAGAATTGAGATCTATGCACATGTAGCACTTTCCATATTGGTTGAAAGAGTATTAAAATCTGAACAGATCAGTTTTTAAATTTTGAAAAAAAAAATATTTTTGAATTATTTTAAAAGCTTTTTAGCTAATGTTGCCTATACACTTCTATATACCTTTTAAGTACACTGATTTAATTGACTATATCAGGTTTGTAGTTTTTGTTTTTGCGGAATAAGGGAAAAAACTTATTTTGCACTGACGGACAAGTATAGTTTTATTTGAATTTTTTTCTGGTTAACTTTGTTGAAAACTCACTATTACCTCTTGAGAGATATCTTGATGCGGATATGAATTGCTTAATTTATTTGTCCATTTTGCTTCATTTAAACAGCCACGCCAAGGAGAGAACGATGAAGCAGGTAACGGGTTTTACACCAAGGAGACCACGGTAACAACCACCACCACTACCAAGTCATTCACAGTCAAGGATGACGAGGTTGGTATACTCAACATAATATCATGCTATGTTTTCTACGTCTTTTCTACTCTTTCTTAATCCATTTATGCTGCCCGTATGCTGAAACTTTCTAGGATTAAGTAAGTAACCACTTTTCTGTTTAAATCAGTTGTTGGTGGGTAATTAAATTGTCCCATTGTTATTATTCTGAAGTGTTTTAATTACTGTGTAGTAACCTTTGAACATTTAATGGCACTTCATTCATCGAGAATATTTACTGATTATTAAAGTGGCTTATCAAAAAGTTAATTTGATAATAAAAATTCTCTTTTTTTCTTTCTTGTGTAAAGAAAAATAAATGGTTGCTTAGAACTTCAAATACAGATATAGAATGAAACAATAAATTTATTTTTGTCACTCCTGTTTCAGAGTATGTTGAATATTTGGAATTGGGTGTTTGATTCTTAAAACATTGTTGCAATGGACAAAAATGCCAAGTTCATATAGAAGGTATTGAGGTAAAGCAACACTTTTAGCACAACATGTAATGAACTGAAGAGAACATGAAATATCGGGTCAATTTTCATCGTGGCTTATTTCTTATTCATGTTTCATGTTAACTTCAAATTACTTTGAGACCGAGTATGGACGCACCTAAAGATGCAATTTTGTTGTGCATGTGAATGTTATTTGTTTAATGGAATCGTTGTTTTACACCAATTCTAGTGTTTTAAGTTCTATCAAATTTGGTGTGCTTGTTTTTGTTAAAGCTGTGTAAAGCTCAGCAGTGTGGTTGTACCTTGTTTTGATGTTGTACTAACTTCCAAGTTGGGATATTTTGTATTCTCTTTGTGTTCACCTGTGTAGTATTTACGGCTGTCATGGTATATCGATTTTCGTGATATTATGTTTTCCATCTTGACCAACAAACTGCATGCGAAGGCACAAACATGTGAAACAGAATTTCAAAAATATTTTAATTTCTTTTCAATATTCTTCTCTTCCTTAAATTGAAATTTTTTGTAAAAAAGAAAAAAAAGTAAGATCTGCATTTTGAAAACCCAAGCTGTTATCCAATATTAATAATCACGATATGGTGATATATTGCAATATTTTTTATCCACAATAATCGATATCTCATTTACCATATTGTGACAGCCCTGATGGCCATGTGATATTTGTATGGATAAATAGTACAGTGAATTAACTGCATAGGTAAATGGTATTGATGATCCCATGTTTGAAGTAAAATAAAATAAAAATATTGTTTAATTGTTAGTTTTAGAAGATGCAAAATCTTTTCCATCAAAGTACACACATCTAAAATGTGTATCTAAAATAGTATCTAAATTATCTAAAATAACGTCATTGATTGTTTACTTCGATTTCTATAAGTGTCCATTGAAGAAACCTACCCACATCCTCAGTGCTATTGTCCATTCTTTGCATTGTGTCTTCTATATATATCCTCCCCCCCACCACTTTAAAAAAAAAAGAAATCAATTTCAAGTTGAATTATCCTGCTGATTTCTCCCCACTTCCATGCAGCTTTTGACTTTTCTTTTTCTTTTTGTTTGTTATCTGTGAAGAAAATAATAGAAAAACTGGAGTGCTGTGTAGCACTTTACTGTACTAAAGTTCGTGAAAAAAACATGGCCAGCCTTGTATGAACAAGAAATGGAAATAATATCACCAGTTTCAAAAAAGATATTCATTTTTCGAAATAGAAGTGAGTTACTAGAATTTAAAACGAAAGAGAGAGAAAAGGTGGGGAAATTTTGGAGATTGAGCTCTTGAAACCTTTTTTAAAATGGGGGTGGAGGCAGATAACAAGGAAATTGATACAATTAATAAATCATAAGTAGGTTTGGTTTGGAAAAGTTTCATTTTGTGAAATGTTTTTTGGGCATAAAAAATGAAGAGTATAAGCAAGATAATGAATTTGGTTGAGATATTTTTGATCAATTTGATGAGAGTTGAAGATTTTAATTGTCATAGCATGAATGGTGCCTGCTTTTACTGCATGCTTTCTCCCTCCCTGTCTGTATTGCTGTGTCTAGAACCTCAACATCCTTGAAGGTGAACCTACGCGACTTGATTTCTCTGATCCTAGTGAGGTCTCCAAGACAACGACCACATATTACACTGAGACTGAAAGTACCCCACAGTTGGTCATAAAGGTACTAAATTACAGCATTTCACATTGTTACCCATTTTCATATCATGCAAAATGTGTATAATGAAAATCAGTTACGGTTTATTCAAATGGGTTCTCAAATATTATATTTATTGGAAATTTAATGTATTCCATTTCAGCTTTCATTCTGTTTGTGTTATTTTGTCAAAATATCCATTGGTTTTGTGTGCTATAAAGCTGCAAACTTTAATCAAACCAGAAACAATCAACAAGTTTTAGTAAGTAAAAAATCATCTCCAGAAAATCTGATGTAATTAGAATGATCTTCGAAATTTGTCAATGTTATTTGTTTTCACATGTTTTCCTTGTTTGTTGTCGGTTCCAATATGTTCTGAGAAGATAAGTTACAACATTGATTAATAAGGTCACTCACCAGGATAATTTGGATGCAATTTTCTTGAAATTTTGAGAAAAAGACAAAAAGGTTCCCACTCCTTAACTGTAAAAACTGCTGTGTTTGATATACAAATCAGTGTTTTTTTTTTATCATATGTAATGATAATCTGTTTCTTTAGCCAAAACTCAAATTTGACTCAAATCATTACTTTGCTCTATTGCTCCAAATGACAAACTAGGCAGAAAAATGATAAAGAAAGGTTTTATAGCTAATAAATTATCTACAACATCATTGCATTTTTTCATGACAAAGGCTTGATTGGCTGGACTGCTTTGTTTATTAATGTAAGCATTACAAATAACCATAAATTGATCAGAAAAGAATAACTCTGCCTTTTATTATAGAATATTGAGTCAGTAGGATTGTCCTTCTCTCAACATCACTGTTTATATAATTATTTGTTAAAAACAGAATGAATAAAAGATGTTTTGTCTTTATTGCCTTACATACATATCCAAAATATGTCATGATAAACTCTAGGCTTATTGACAATGCATGGTGCACTTGTTCATAATCATTCTATATATATAGCTGAAATGGTGACTGGAAATTCTGCATGCTTGGTTAACACACAGAGGCATTAACCATTATCAATTTTATTGATGTGTTCATCAATTTCGCATTAATTTTAGATTAGCCTATATACCAATCTAGAAGTATGCTCTTCATTTGTCCCAACTGCATTTCAAAACAGTAGAAAAATTTATGATGACAGCATAAAAATGCTTTCAAATACTTTTCCGGTGGTAAATATAAGGGGCAATATTCTCAGCTAATGCTTTCTTACATCTGTTACTGGAAATGTTTTCTTTTGTTTCATTCTGTATGGAGTTTGGAAAGGTGTGGAAAATCTTTGCCCCCATTTTTTTTTAAGAAAACAAATTGCACCCCTTTGTTTTGGTGAATCAGTGAAGGGTTAGGACACTATTTTCATAGTTGGTGTTTTTTACTTCATATTTTTCTTGTTTTATCCATGGCATTTTGAATTTGTAAAATCTTTTGGAAAAGTACTAATACTTATTGATTTGAATTGTAGAAGAAAGTATAGTTTGATATTATTTCTTACAACCTATAGTTTGATTATATTCCTCACAACCTATAGTTTGATTATATTCCTCACAACCTATAGTTTGATTATATTCCTCACAACCTATAGTTTGATTATATTCCTCACAACCTGATGTTGAATTTTTGGAAGAATTGAAAGGGGAAACAAATTTCAAAAGTTTTTCAGTATAAGGGGAAATGGTGCAAAAAAAGATTCTTTAAAAAATGGAGATAATGTAGTTATGAGCAATTGCCTAAATCTTAATGTTTAATAAGTGAACGAAATGACAACATGATCTTAGTAAGATTGGAAAGTACCTTACATTGTGGGATAATAGATAGTCCAATATTGATTTGATTCAATTGTCACTGCTTTTTTAATTTATCTTGGAAATGTATGGGATTTGTCTTTTTCTGCTGAGCGTGTAAAGTATTTTATGTTAAGTACATTCTGTATCAGCTGTGTGAGTGTTGCCTCATTGCAATGAATTTGTCATTGTACAAGCTTTGTATTGTGCATGGTGTCAACACGTATCTGCGATTTATGTCTATTTCATACTCGGCTGTTTTTGTGATGTGTTGCAAACTCTTTGATTTACCTCAGCAGGGATTCAATCAGGTTGAGCTCGAGTTGGCACCCATCAAACTGAATGGGGCACCAGCAGACGAGGATGATGATGATGAGGTGATGGGTCATATGATTAAAGCTTGTGGTTCAATTGCAGAATACTTTTTGCCATTTAAATCATGTAGATTTTCTTAGCCTTGTTCCTACTAAATCTTTATATCACCCCTTTTCCCATCCCCCTCAACACTAAGAATGACATGAGATTGCACTTGCTGTCTGCATTATGACATTTATTTTCAAACCAGAGCCATCACCTAATCAACTTAACACCTTCGGCTCCTCTGCTGTCTAATTTAGAAAGTACTCCTTACTGGAACAGGCAAGAAGTGTAGATGCTGATTTAAGTCCTGCTTTTTTGTTATGACCAAACCCCAGTGCAGTTTTACAGCTGTGTATCTGCTGGACAAGGTTTGCATTCAGACTCAAATAATAAACACTGAGTGTTATAAATGTTATTTTTTATATCTGCAAAAAATCACTTTAAAAACAAGCATAAAGATTAAAGAAGACTACTATGGCTTTATTGAAATATATCTGGGGGTGCATTGAAAGTCCGACATTCAAAAATTATTCTACTTTTTTTCAAATTGATTTACATATTGAAGTGAATTCCAGCTTGTCCACATTCCATCATTGTCCAGATATTTGGTGTGTATTTATGCTTTACTTTGCATACATACTACTGCTTTGGAACAACAAGCAAGACACAACTGGATTTTTTAAATCCTGCTTGCTGCCATTATTTTCAGCCATATCATCATTTTAAGAACTAGCTGTGCAATTAAATCTTTCGAATACTGTTCTTCGGGATCACTCCCTTTGCTTGCTCTTCCTTAATTGCAAATATTTTGGGGATTTTCTATGGTTTAAATTCATTTCATTTGTAAGTTTGACCATTCTTTCTGTAAGTTACATGAGTAGAGATGTAAGACATAGTTGTTCATCCTCCTTCATTTCAGCACTGTTTATTTCATGAAATGCTACATTTCTACCTCCTCTCACTATTTAGTAGATCATTTAGGTTTTTAACAATCTCCATGAAATACTATGGGCTTCTTTAATCTGTTATTTTACTGATAACAAATGATGAATTCAGGAGATTGTTATCTATTCTTGATATTTTGTTTTTGTGAAGCAAAGCTCACAGCTGAATGCCCCTGTGAAAAATACTCTTAAAATGCTGATTAGTCACTCAAATTTAAAATTCCTTTCTTGTCAAAGTTTACCTTGAACTATCACATTAGTGTGAAGATACTTTGGACAAAAATGTAGCATACATTGGACTAGGTTTGTTAGTGTTAATGCTTGTAAAGGATATATGTTTTGATATGGACAAAATGTTTAGATGTTTGGAACATTTGATGGACAGACCTCCCCAAAAAAACTTTCGCTGAGTTCTATTGAAATATTGTTTTTGATTAAATCAGTATTACACATATTTAATTAAATGTCTAACATTTTTGATTCCGATGTGATAGCATCAGGAACCTATGCTGTCATGATGGCGTGTGTGTATGTATGTATGTGTGTGTTTGTAACGGCCAGCTCGTAAATGTGATATCTCAAGAATGATACACTGGATTCATGTCATATGTGGTACACATATAGCCCATGGTCCGTAGATCTTTCCTATTGTTTTTAATGATGATGTCATGCATATTAATGAGTAGGTGGGGCTTAATGTAAAACTCTTGAAATGATCATAATTTAACAATCGCATGTCTGTTTTGTTTCATATTTGGTATAATTGTTATGTAAATGGTGTGTAGGTGTTTATTGTATAAAAACGTTGAATATTATTAATATGCAAAGTGGGCGGGGCTTAATATGATTTTGCTGAAAAGAGCTTGTAAACACGGTATCTGAAGAACTGTAAACTGGATTCATGTCATATGTGGTACACAGATAACCCACAGTCCGTAGATGTGCCCTATTGTTTTCGATGGTGATATCATGTATGTTAATCAGTAGGCGGGGCTTAATGTAAAAATCTTGAAATGTTAATATTTTAAAAATTGCATGTCTTGTTTTGTTTCATATTTGGTACGAGTGTAGGTGTTCATTGTATAAAAATGTTGACTTTCATTAATATGTGTAGTGGGCAGGGCTTAGTATGATTTTGTAAACAAACATCTTGTAAACATCATATCCCCAAAACTATAAACTGGAATTACCTCATGTGTGGTACACAGATAGCTCATGATCTGCAGATTGTACCTTAAATGTTTTTGGTGGTGATATCATGCATATTAGTGAGTAGGCAAGGCTTCATATAAAAATCTGGAAATGTTCTTATTTTGGCAATCACAGGTTTGTATTGTTTCATATTTGTCATAATAATGGTGTTAGTTCACTGTATGTGTTTATTGTATAAACACTGACTTTCATTAATATGCTTAGTGAGCGATGCTTTATATGATTTTGGAAACAAAAAGTTTGTAAACACAATATCTCAAAAACTATGAACTGGATTCATGTCATGTGTGGTACACAGATAGCTCATAGTCTGCAGTTATGCCATAATGCTTTTGGTGATGATTTCATGTAATCGACTATTGGGCAGGGCTAAAAGTGAAAATTTTGAAAAAGTGATTAATAAGCAAGTGTATGTCCGTTTTGGGTCATATAGGGCATGATAATTTTGTTGGTTATTGTGTACATGCTTGATGCTGTCAATGGATGTCATTAATATGCATGGTAGGTGTGGCTTAATGTGAAAGTGCTTAAGGATGTAAACACCATAACTGTATCTCATAAAGGTATATCAGATTTATGCCATATGGCGTACACAGATGAGTCATGGTCTAGCTGTACAGATGTTCTAATGTTGCGATAGTGATATGAATATTATTTAGTCGGTGGATAAATGAGCAACCATTTTTGCATCATACTTGCTATGATAATGTTGTTAGTTATTGTGCAAATGCTAATGCTGTCAACAATTTTCATTGATCTGCATGGTGGGTGTGGCTTTTCAATAAATATCCTTGAAAAAATATTTCATGATATGCAATGACATGACAGTTAATACAAAACTTGCAAATCAATCAGTTTATGAAGAAAGAAAGAAAAAAAGCATTGGAACCACAAAACCTTTTGGTTCTGGTTATGTTCTTCAGTTCAATTCTAAATGATGCAACAAAATTCACTTTTTTTTTTTTTTTTTTGTTAAAGGATTCGTCAAGCAAATCCATCTCATATATTTTTTTATTTTTTTATTTTTTTTGCTCCGTTTATTTCATTGTTTACTTTATACGTATACATTGTTCACTTTAAACATATACATTGTTCACAAACACTTTCTGTTGCTAATAATTATAATCATTGTCTTTACAAAGTCTTTTTTGTTATTTACATTCTATACATATATACATTGTCATTTACCATTGTCCCATCCTTCTTTCTGCATATTTATACATTGTTCACAAACACTTTCTGTTGGTAATATTTACAATCATTGTTTTACAAAGTTTTTACAAAATTCACTTTGATAAACATTCATTAATATTTTATTTTGAAACTAACATTTAGTTTTAATACTAAGCTTTAATTTCATATAACAAAATATCCTCAGTTTAGTGCATAATAATTTGATATTATAAAATAAGTCTAAACGTTGCTTGCTACTAACAAGAATTTTATTTTAAAGGACATAGATGTTAGGGCTACAGCATTTGTTTTTTCTTTCCGGTTCTGCTTCAATTAATTTACGCATAATCTGATAGCATTTTGTCTTAAGCTTAAATTATCGCAAACCTTGTTTCTAATATTGCATTTATTTGACAATTTTCTCATGTTTTAAAGAGTTCTCCTCATACCCGTAAGGTGAGCTTCATGAACAAAGGAGTGTCAGTTGCTTGAACAATAGTAGCTAATGTTATTAGTAGATCATAGTCTGTAGTATGACCCTAGGCTCCTCTATGTCAGAAATGATATATGCTTAGTGGAGGATGGTAACATAGTCAGCTAAGAACAAAAGTCTTTGAGATGCAAAACAAGTAGAAGAGAGAATGCAAGGATTGAGAGAGACAATAAAAATTAGCAATATCCGGAGTTCTACTTTATACTCTTGACGAACTAAAAATATTGTTATTGGCGCGAGAATAAAAGAATATAGTTTATACTTGATATGCGTTGCACACCGCTGGTGGCTGCACTTAATCACTAGATGTTCAAATGATAATAATATGAATTTGGGATTATATATCAGATTTGAGAGCAGAGAACATGATGATAAAAACAAGAGGAAATGATTACATGCAACAAGCAGGATCTGCCAAGTTTCTTAGAGAAACCATATTGTTTTGCAGCTATGACTGCATTTTCATGAATTCTGGAAAGTAAATCGATTCACTTTTCCAAATTAAATTTGATCCTGCTTGTAATGGAAATAACCAATGTTAGATCTATTCATGGGCTTTTGGTTTCGGGTGTGATATGATTAATTTGATGCATGATACCATACCCAAAAATTGTACCCAGGATGCAATATGTGCTACATTTGACTACATGTTAGAAGTTTAATGACTTGTTTGATAGTTGACAAACTCATGAAGTGGTGTCAAATGTTACACGTTATTTAACTCATGTGGTGAATTCATTTATCTAAATGAGGAAGTGAAGTCTCCGTCTGACAAATTTACTCCACCAGACATGATGCTCCTGCACTGTACATTTTCTGGAGTGAAAACATCAAAAGGGGTTTGGGTTTACCGGCCAGAAGGAAAGTACTGCACAAGCAATCAACCACACTGAAAACTACTCATGCACTACTGTATACACTACAGTATGCTGATAGGGCAGTTTTAGAACAGACTAATTCATAATATAAATCATTCAATCCATGATATTTTGAGCACTTTCCTGGTTTTTGCGAACAGTTGAACAATATTTTCTCCCTCACTTCCACATTTATCTCTGGCTTGAGAGGTCTGTAACTCTCGTCCAGGTGCATGAATTTCTAATTTATTTTGCTGTGATATTTTTCAAGTTTTGTATTTCTTTCATTTTGCACCCTATATCAACCAGAAAATGATGCATCCTATTAATTTTTAATACAGTTTTCATAATATAGTTTTTAATGTTTTCACAGTATAGCTTTTTCACAATATACTTTTTGTTACATTTTTCACAATAGTTTTTTTTTTTATGATTTTCACAATATGGTTGTTATTAGTTTTTCATAAGATTGTCAAATTATGTGGACAGTTTTAAATTTCTCACATTAATGCCAGGGATAGGAAGTGTGTATCTTTTTATATGTTATCCAATCAGCCGAGAGCATGGGACCTTAAGAAACCGTGCGCCACAATCAAAGATCTTAGCAAGGGTAACATGTCCATGCAGACGATGCCCAGTGCTAGCTTGATTATCAATCAAAACTTAGATGTCTTGTGCATCCTGCCTTGTGGACCTTTGTAGAAAAGTAGGAAATCTGCTGAAAAGAATTCACTCAATTCTTGTCTTCTTATACAAGTTTTTAGTTTGACGATTTTGTTTGTTTATTTCGTTGATGGATTCAACTCACATAGTTTCATTAGATGAATAACTTCTCATTTTGCCAAATAATATTACAAGTTTGAAAAAGATTTTCATGTTTGGGATTTATTGTTGTGCTTTATATGTTATTGAATATAAACACACTTGCATGTATTTAAAAAAGTTCAATTGTGGTGTCTTATTCACAGTGTGTTTAAAAATTAGAGAGGGTTGGTCACTTGTTTTTATTCTCTTGAAATCAGGATGAACTTGTACAAGTGCCGCCCACGAGTACAGAAGAATCACAGCCTTTCGTCAAAACTGCCAACATTGTCCACCAAGTGAACCAGGATGACGAAGACACCACCCCGACCACTGATGTGCCATTCGTACACACTGAGAACACCACCATCACATTTGAGAGGGATGATACGCCGCTAGAGGACTATGACGGAGAAGGGACGTTGATAAGTGCACAGACCCTGAGCAGCGAATCTTGCACGACGACTACAACCACACACATTACAAAGGTAAGTGACTAGTTACCTTGGCAATCTCATGATCCGCTCATGCTGCAGTGTGATGTCATGTCAAGCAGAGCTTCGAAAGGCACTGTAGGTGTGCTAAGCATTTATTTCAGTGGTTACACAAAATATCTCAAATGAATGGTTAGGCAAAGGTGCAATTTTTCTGGGTATGTAGTTGTGTTTGAGTACTTGTGTTTAACTCTTGGCTGGTGGCAGTTTGTAAGCGGGTGGTTTGTTTATTGTCTTCAATCAAAAGGTTTAGTAGTCACTTCCCATACATCAATCATTTTGATGGAACCTCGAGTATGGTTGAATTGATTGAAAAAATACTCAAAAATAGGAAGCTTAATTCCACTTGTTGAAAACGGGTATCATATGCTACTCTAAAGGCTCAGTAGAACCGGACTTCTGTTAGCCTCATGAAGATGAATAATATTTCTTGTACGAGTTCACAAACAATACTCGCATTGATTTTGTAAATACTTTCTTGCAAATACTTCCATGTAAATACTTCCTTGCAAATACTTCCTTGTAAATACTTCTCATCTCTGCGATATGATCCTTCAGTGAGCTCTGCTCACATTCATAGGAGATAGGTTTGAGTGGGTTATTATCCACAGTATCATAAGTTTTTTGTTTTGCTTATCTCACATTCATAGGAGATGGGTTTGAGTGGGTTATTATCTACAGTATCATAAGTTTTTTGTTGTGCTCATTGTGATAAAACTTCTCTTTCTTAATTTTCATGTTGATGCTCAGACTGAAATCACAGACACAGAGGTGAGATATCCACAAAATTGAGGGTGTTATGTGAAGAACTCTGTGGATTGGAGTTGATGTAGCGTGTTTCGAACTAGCCAATCAAATATCTCCTTCCCACTAGGTGTCTTTGTTAGTTTGTATCAAAGATCTGCTTTTGAAATTCAGAGGACTGAGATTTGATATTCTACTTTTGATGGGATTAATTTTTGGTTGATAGTGTTGGCAGCATTTGAAAAAGATTGATAATTTGTGAGCATGTAAATTGTTGTTACTTCATGGGAGGGGTGAAGAAGGTTATCATTGTAAAAATGTGACCGATTCCCCTCTCGCAGATCTAAGACACGTATGGTGTGTCACGCTTAGCATCAGGTAAATTTGAAATTCTTAAACATAAGACTTGCAGTGTGTCCCTTTTTGTCTTGTTACCCGAGCATCATTCGAGGGCTAAATATTAGAGTTTGAAATATTAAAGACAGATTTGAGGTGGATGGTATTCATGAGCAGAAGAAGGTTATGATGGTAGAAACATCAATATAGATACTGTAGCATTTTAATGCATACATTAAATGTGAGTGGTTAGTTGTAAGGAATATATATTGGGGAGTTATGTAACACGTTACTGCATGTGCATGGAGTGTAGGGATGCTTTATCTAACAAACAGTTTAAAGAAGTTGCTAAATCTATCAGTTGTGTCACAAGTTCAACTGTTTGACCTGTTTCCCCATGGACTAAACACCAAGGAGCATGCACTAGTTTCATTGAGTATTTGTGATTCATTATACTGCGATGCGTTTACTGAAGAATATGAGTTATTTTTCAACAAAAATCTTAACACGTTATACAATTTGATTATTTGTTGTTTCATTGTTAAATGGGATCTTGATATATTTTTTGTTTAATAAGCCCTTTTGAATTTGTTCTCCATTAAAAACATTTCATTCCATCTTATTCATTTACATATGTAAAATGCCTTAATGCATTTTACAAACTTTGATATTCCTGAGCATGCATATGAATTGTTAGGGTGTGCAGTGAACCCAGTTAGTTACCTTTTTGTTTGTGAAACTAAACTGATGCTACACATTTGGTCTCAATTATGTTGATATTAATGGAATTCTTTCACATTGCTGTAATTGAAAGTAGATTTAATTTTCTGCCATAAGTTTTAGCAATACATAACTGAATCTATAAATTTAATTTCCTCTCATTTAAGAGACGCTTAGAGTTTCAAGAAATTTCATGATTGTCTTTATCATTGTTATGAGCTCATCTCATCATGTTTATTATTATCTCGTAAAGTTTTGCATATATTGTATAAGTTTGTGTATAATTTTTGTACTAAGGGCCGTAGGCCTGAGGTTTTTGTTGAATGAATAAATGAAATAAATTTACAGACATGGACCTTCAGGTGTGCATTATAAGTAAGCATTGCAATTTTCATTACAAAACGTTGCTGCTTAGAGAAACTGGTCCCAGACTTGCTGTAAAATAGTTTTATAAGAACACCCCTTACCCTGCCCAACATCTGATTCTACTGGTATATCACTACTTGGGACCTTTGACCAATTCTTCTAGGGGCTGATTTCTCGTTGCCTACTAAAACCAAACCATTGGACAACAATATGAAGCGCCCTGCCCAACATCTGATTCTTCTGGTATATCACTACCTAGGACCTTTGACCAATTCTTCTAGGGGCCGATTTCTCGTTACCTATTGGGCAACAATATAAAGCACCATAACACTAATTGCTTGTAAAAAGTAAAATGAACTTCAAACAATCTGGGTACATATTAAATTAAGGGCATTTGTAATGTCGACAGAAGGTGTCAAAATCTCTGCTGTAATGCAAAAAACAAGCTGATGAAGGGACTGATTTCATCCCTCATATGTAGGTCATATCTGCTGTGACCAAAAAGCGGTGGAGCTTGAAAATAAAGTTGGGTCTCCGTTATAATTCCTGTGTAAAAAGCTTTTGTATGTTGCTTGTTTGTTGCAGACTGTCAGAGGCAATGTGACACAGACCAAAGTGGAAAAGAAGATTGTTATTCAAGGAGATGGAGAAATTGACCACAATCAGGTAAGGAGGATTAGATTTTGCCTCTTCTCAAATAAGCAGTGGACTCGTAAGGTGTTTTTCGGGGAATTTTCCTGTTTTTATTACCCGTATGCCAAACAAGAAGTACTTTACATGAGTACTTTATGTGAAAACTAATTTCTTGAATAAGGAGCTTCATGAATCACAAGTACTTCCTAGAACTATTAAACCCCAAATCACAAGTATTCAGATTGATTAGATAGCTTTAAAGCCAACTTGATACAAAAATGGGATTCTTGTCAAACATTTTGCATTCCTTGCATCATTATCATCAGCAAACTAACAGCAATGCTAACAATATCTGCTTTTTAGAAGCGCATATTTATTTATATTTAAAAAAAAAAAAAGATTGAAATAGATATTGTCCATGATAGGCCTATGTAGATCAAAGTGAAGATTGAGCTCTGCTTAAAGCCTATTAACAAACACTGCGGAATGACCTTCCCTTTAACCCACAAATCTTTAACTAGAATATTAGCACTTAAGAGCGCACACCTCCGCCCCACTACAATTAACCTGTCCGAGCTACATGATTGAAAGCTTTTTCAACTAATCATCTCACGAACTTGACTAGCAACAAAACCTGTGTAAGTAAGTAGGACAAAAATCCTATGCGGTACTGGTACACCAAATATAGCTAGCGGCGTGCGCTCATGTAGTCAATGCAATATACTGCACTAAACAAATTTCTGCACATACAGACTTGAGTGATGACAAGATGGTGAACAAAAATTGCACTTACAGGCCCACTACGGCTTTGCAAATCCGATTCCTGTTACCCTGAATGATTAGCAAACAGAAATTTGTTTATTCCTTTTGCCAAACCTCTAAAATTCTAGAGAAGTGCCATTAATGAATCAAAACTTGGGACAGGCCACATGTTCATCCAGACCACATGCACATCTAAATGTCAATGTGTTGGTAATGCATGTTTGTGGATTTAAAGTTTGTTTGCCCCACCTAGTTACTGCATTGCTATGGTGGGCGTGGCCTATTCCGTAACCTGGAAAGGTTAATTTCAACATGCCTAGAATAGTTTTAAAGTTCATTTGATCCCCATACCCAATATAATCTACTTCAGAAATCCTAGCCCCACCAAGATTCATTCCCATCTGTAAAGATCATTTGCAATCTGAACACCTGAAGATAATCTTCTGACTAAATTTCTTTCAAGGCCATACCATTGTTTTCAGTTTTATTCAAGTGAAGCATCATTCTTTGAGCTCTATTCAGCTTGGATTCACATTCCATCATTTTCTAATCATGGCAGAAACCAATTGCATCATTTTCTTTGATTCCTGAGAACTCTTGATGTAAGTCTCTTTGAGTCAAGAAAATTGATTGTTTGGATCTTCATTTAGAGTGCAAAGTCATTGTTCAGCACATTCCATTGGAAAGTTTCAGCTTAGAGTCTTGACAACTTAGTCTTGACAGATGTCATCCTAAAAACTCCCCACCCCTCAATTTCTGCCCTTCCCTTATTTCAATTAGTCTCGAATTTTAATCATTTCTTTCTGAAAAAGTAAAAAAAAGCACACACCAAATTTAATCAAAATCCAATCATCAGTTAATGAGATATCTTGATGACAAACAAACAAACAGAGGCGAAAACATAACCTCTGTTGGTGGAGGTAATTAACAAGTAGCATACATGTTAAAGAGATTTGCACATACCTTATGTATAAGAACATATAAAACAAGTGAACCACAACATTTACAAGAAGTCGTAATATTCTGGCATAAGTAACACTTTGTCATGCCTACTCAAGAAAGTTTTCATGTATAGATTTGTATGAAATGGAGTGAGCTCTCTCGGATACAGTTGGTCTTAACTTGTTAGTGATCACTTGGATTACGAGGACTGTTGTACCATGTTTCGATGGTGATGAGCTGTGTTGGGTTGTGGATTGAGTCTGACACGACTCCATTCCGAATCAGATCTGGCCCAGTAGCTGTCAATCAATCTTGCACGGGTGACCAGTAGATCTCTCGCTACCTGAGGGGAACCCACACATTGGGGCGGAAAGGCTTTTCCTGACACAAGTGTCCATGTCAACGAGCTTGTTGTTCTAGGATAGTGGCTGATGAAAAAAGCCATCTGTCTCCGATCAATTGTGAAAATTATTCATTAATGATCCTGGCTGCCCATGTCAGTCCAAGTAGGTGCCTCCAGGTGGTTCTGCCAAGTGCATACTAGGCCATTCTTTATAGGTGTCCAAGTGGATGCTCCATATGCCAGTTACAAGAGATTTGATCAGCAGGATTTACACCTTTATGTCAAATGTCAATATGAGTGGATTTAAGGTAATTGCAATGATTGAATCTGCATTGTCAGAGCAATGCAGCTGTGTTTCTCTGGAGTGTTGTAGGATGGAATGGAGCCAAGATAACATAATGTAGATCACTCTGTTACCCTTGACCTTTGCTATGATGTAATGTGTCAATTGAAAAGCACATTGGATGCTAATGATTTAACCCAGTATTATGTGCCATAATTGTCCTGCTCCTCACTAGGCATGATCATAGGAAGGTCAGAGGTCACAACCAGGGTCGTGAAAAGTCGAGTCGTGTTATTTATTGTCATACTTACCATGATTATTTTTATCTCAATAGCTACTGGCTGATACCTTGGCTGAAGAGAAATCTCGCAATCCCGACTTCACAGTGACACGGATTGAAGTGCGCAAAGAAGGGGAGGAGGTAGTTAGTGTCAACGGCAATGCAGATGCGTGAATCACGTGACGTTCTCAGGTCTTACGACATAACTGCTGTTGAACTTGGTGTATTCAGAGTGTTGGTTGGTGTTCATATGGTGTCAATACTCTACATGTTAGGGGGAAGGAAAGAAAGGACAATATTCCTTCAATGTCAATAAGAAATGTTTATTCCCAAGTATTTAAAAGATGATATTGTGCTATTATTCTCTTGTCTTGTTGGTTATTGGAAGTGTCAACGTGGTACAAGTGACCTTCGTGCAACACGGAGTGTCAGGGAAGTGTAATTCCCAGGTTATGATTGCTTTTAAACTTGTAATGGTAATTGTGAAATACTCTCATCCAATTTTAAATATCTTTTTTTTTTTATGAAGCTCAGTGTAAAGTCAATGCAAGTTTTAATCAATGAATAGTTTTTAAATGATGTAATGTGAATTGGAAGTGGCCTATGGGCGTACATATTACTTTTTTACGCTTTTATTGTCAGTTTGATGGGAGTTTTTAGACTTGGAAGAGGGTCATATTTTTTTGCTGTGGTTGCATTTTTTCTTGAATTATGGAAAGCCATTTTAAAGGTGGTTATGCCATTTTAGAGATGGGTATGCCATTTTAGAGATGGGTATGCCATTTTAGAGATGGGTATGCCATTTTAGAGATGGGTATGCCAATTTTAGAAATGGGTATGCCGATGTTAGAGATAAGTATGCCGATGTTAGAGATGGGTCTGCCATTGTATCTAACTTGCTATTTGTCAAGGTGTATTTTAGCGCTTTTACTGAGAGAAAAAATGTAATTGTAAATTCAAATGACCATTATTTACAGAAGAAGTCTTTGTATCAGATCAATTATCGTTTTTGCTAAGTTACAAACTTGTATTTTTAATTGGGTAAATTCCTGTGTGACAGTTTTAAGAGAAGTGACACAACCACGGTGTTCCTCATTGCATCACCGGAGTTGCATGAATTGGTCATGTACAAATGTTTTAAAGCTATTTGTATATTACGCTCTGTATCTAGTTATGTTTAGTGAAGGAAAAAAAATGAAATAAAAATGCTCCCCTTATCTCAGTAAAGTATTAAGTATAGTTATGTAAGAAGTTATTGCCGTTATGAAATTACTGTACCAGGTGACAGAACGTGTTATTCTCATTTGGGTGGTGAAGTGGATTGTAATTTGTGACTGCCAGGGATATATATGTATTTATACGCATGTGTTGATGTTACATAATCAAAATTTCAGTGGGTTTGAAAGCTCGATTTATTGTGTACATGTGAATTGCTGAAATAAATTCCCCTATATTGTGGATTGATTTTGAAAAATATATGATGCCAAAAATGTTAAGATAGAATGGGAGATTTTTGTCCATTATTGGGCTGCTTTTTTTTACAACCATCTGATCAATTGTAGAAAATCTCTGCTTGGATCAGATAAGTTATATTCAGTTACTAGCATTGCTGACCTTTTGACCTAATGGGAAGCACATGGCTTTGAGACAGGTCATGTTATGTGACCTGTTTGGATAGGTTGGGGTCCAATTCAACTCCTAAGAATATAAAACCATCTGATTTGGGGTTGGAGAGAAGAAAAATGTGTGATATTAGTAATGTACCCTATTAGATGGCTGCAGCAAGTTGTAATATTGTGATATAAACTTTAAATGACATGTAACTTGGCAGTCATGTATTGTCAAGTCTATAAGCACACATGTATTCTTCTGCTGAAAGTACTTTCTTCCAAGACAAAAATAAAATTTGCATTAAATTAATATAATTGCAATTTAATGTGTAGATGTGATTTTAATGTTACCATTTTTCAATTTTTAAATTTCACATTCAGTCATGCTTTTATGTAACAAAAAACCATATAGACAAAATTGAATTTGCTACGCTGCTGAAAGCCAAAACCTGGGTGCGAAGACGGGGGTGGGCTGATTCTAAGTTTGTGGTTTTCACAAAGTTGAAATGGAGTTAGGTACAAATTGGTTGGGTACTTCTGTATACATGCGAAAATCGTGTTTCATTCACAAAGGTCATGATCACAATGTGTTTTTGCTGTACGTATTAGATTGTAGCTAATAGCTGAATGAAAACAACTCGGCTATTTTCTTCTTGAGCATTATCCCAATATTTGGAAAAGAAATGGTTTTTGATGTGACTGTAATGCATTTTAAACAAGCTGATTACTGGCCTTGTATGGCTATATTTAATTGGTGTATGAAAGACAGATGAGGAAAGTGATCTTTACCGTAGTTTTTAATTTGAGCCAACTGCACACAAAATGGAAACGAGATAACCCATGATAACCCTTACTTGTTAGAATGTCCTTCCAACATAGGATCATGGTGTTCAAGTTGAATGGAGAAAGTCATGTGAACATTCCATCAACAGTACTTGTTAACTTCAGCAAAGACGCTTTTTGGCTGGCTCGTCATATCCATTGTGTTGATTAAACCATTTATAGCACAAACTACCCAAGTACCTTTAGCAAAGGCAGATACCATTGTAACAAGATCCTGCCTAGTTTGAAGAATTTATCCTACCGGTATTTAGCTTTTAGGTTATTATATTTTGTTGCACATTGTAAACAGTGGTTGCCACATGCATGCCTGAAAAAGAAAAAAAAAAAAAAAAGGCAAGATTCAGTTTGCATGCTGTAAGTTGCTACACCTCTCCCCCCTAACCATGCTTTAGAGAGTAACATCTTAAGTGCTATCATAGGTAATTACTCTCCTGCAAATCTACATCCTCTCTCTTCCATGTAAGGCATCGTCTTGTACCTGTAGCTTGTCTGTAATTGAATGCACAAGTTTATCCAGGAATTTGCATGCAGATGTCGTATGACTACTATTTAGTCTGAAATTGCATTTATATATTCTTTTATTCTAATGGGTAGGAATTGTTTATACCTTCATTCTGAACTCAAAGTGGCAGGTTTAGCATCAATTTTGATATTGGGAATCAGTGGTATTACAATTAGGGAACATATGAGCGAGTTCCAAATATTTGGTAGTCGCAGAACTAGAGAGAAGTTTTGAGAAGTATTTTCTTCATTCCGTTTTGGTCGTTTAGCCTTTTCAAAAAATATTTGTATCTTTGAAATCAACTTCTGTGAATTTTTTTGAACCATTTGCAAGCCCAATTTGATTTGTGCTCCATGATTTTTTTACAAATCTTTTAACATGTTAGTTTAAAACAGTACTAAATGTTTTGTCATTTGAGGTTTTCTTTTGTGTGAATATTTTGAAATCATCATCGCAAGTCAATTTTAGAACAATAGCATGGCTGAAAGTATATAGATGCCTTTCCGGCTTGTTCTGTTAATGAATTTTGAATTTTGCTTTGTGCTGTGTTAAGTTTGAGGCTTGTCATTTGCCTGAACCTGCTAACTTCATACCATTAGAAAGTTTTTTAATTGTATGCATTGTGGTAGTATTTTTATTTCTTATTTTGTAGCTTTTTATTTTGAATGTTTCTTGCCAAGTTGTTTTTATTTAGCTGATGTAACAGACTAAGAACTCTTGCAGAAATAGAAATATTAGGTTCCAGCTTCCAATGTCAACAGAACATGTTGACATATCAATGAAGGCTGTAGAGTTCCAGTTCCAAAATGCTTACTTTTGATATTATGGGGTTTTACATCACAGAACATGGACATGGGGTAGAGAAATAGATGATTCTGTTGTGACGAGTGGATTAAAGGATTGTTACCCAGCTGTTTTGTTAATCATGTATGCACTTATTTTGTGTGGTTGCTTCCTTGTATTATATGCCTTTCAAACATTACATGCCAAAAACAAGCATGTCGCACAATTGGTTCCGATGGCTGGTTTTATATTCCATACTTATTTGGTAAACTGCACATCAGTTAGTTAAAAATTTCATTCATTTCCACATTGGTGTGCGATTTCCAAATTCATTTTCCACTCAATTTTATCTTTATGTAGACTCGCAAATTGAACACAGATTAGTTTTACAACAAACTTGAAATAATGTTTTTGTCAATGCAAGCAATAATTAAGGAAATGATATGAGGAATGGGTCGCATTTTTAAATGTGACCACTAGGTGCCTACCATTTTGAATCTAAATGTTGGGAGCTTAATTGCCATGAATAAAACTTGCACTCCAATATTGCTGTGGATCAGAGTTACTTTCCAATGGTCATACAGAAAGGAAAAAATGTAATCTGAAAATAAAAGGACTGTGTCATGGCTTTCTTAATACCCAAGTACAGTGCAGTACCTACCCTCATGGTGTAAGATCTAGAAAGTGGGTGAAAGATTACATTGATGAACTGTCTGCATCACATGCACAATTTATTGACATTGATATAGAAACATTTTTATTTGTACGCCAAAATGTCCTGTGGGATCACTTATAATCTTGAACCAATCACAGTATTGTTATTCTCTTTGCTTGTTATTGCTCCAATGTACTATTTTCTGTTCCCATCTTGAAGTGTTTTTTGTCTCTTGGAGCCGAATCCATTTAATTTTCCTCAAAAAG